>JAJPUD010000461.1:215070-230697 GCA_023553655.1 Myrmecobius fasciatus | reverse complement strand
CCTTCCTTCCTTCCTTCCTTCCTTCCTTCCTTCCTTCCTTCCTTCCTCCCTTCCTTCCTTTCTTTTTCTTTCTTTCTTCTTGCTTTCTTTCCTTCCTTCCTCCCTCCCTCCTTTCCTCCATCCCTCCCTTCCTGTTCTTAGTGCTGAGGACATAAAGAAAGAAGGTAACAGATAGTCCTTGTTCTGTAGGTGCTCATAGTTAATTACAAAGACAACATGCAAACAGTTAAGCACAAATAGGATATAGAGTTAGAGATAATCAATAGAAGGAAGGCATTAGTATTTTTTTTTTTAAATTTTTATTTTATTTGCATAACATATGTGTGGGTAATTCTTCAACGATAACCCTTACATAGCTTTCCGTTACAAATTTTTCCCCCCAACTCCCCACCCCTCCCCTAGATGGCAGGATATCCACTACATGTTAATTATGTTAAAATATTGGCAAATCGAATATATGTATACATATTTCCAAACTTATCATTGGTGTGCAAGAAAAATCTTATCTACACAAACGATATATCAGATAAAGGAAACACAATGTAAGCAAACATCAATCAAGGAGTATGAGAATGTTATGTTGTGGTCCTCATTTCGCATCCCTCTCTCTGGGTGTATATGGCTTTCTTCAGTGAACAACTGGAGGTGGTTTGAAACATTTCATTGTTGAAGAGAGCCATGTCCATCAGAATTGATCGTCATATAGTACTGTTGTTGCCGTGTATAATGATCTCCTGGTTCTGCTCATTTCACTCAGCATCAGTTCATGTAAGTCTCTCCAGGCCTCTCTGAAATCATCTTGCTGGTCATTTCTTACAGAACAATAATATTCCATAACATTCATATACCATAATTTATTCAGCCATTCTCCAATTGATGGGCATCCATTCAATTTCCAGTTTGGAAGGCATTAGTATTAAGAAAGCTCATTTGCAAAATGAGCTGAAGAAGGAAATAACAAACTATTCTACTAGATTTGCCAAGGAATCTCCAAATGGAGTCATGAGGAGTCAGACATGACAGAAAAATGAACAAGAAAAAGATTTCCTGAAAAGGATGGAACTTTAGTAAGAACCCTTGCCGAACACATTCCCCTCTTGTGCCCTTCCACAGCATTTGTAATTCCCATATTATGAATTCCTTTAGGTATAAACATCAAATGTCTCAGTTACATCTCCATATTCTTTAATACCTGTGTGATCTCATTAATCTAGTCACACTTTTCAATAGTGCATATTGCACCCAGAATGCTTTATAAATTATTTATTGGAAGAACTAGAAAATGAACATGAGGTGAGAAAGTATAGATGTTTTATGACTTGTACTATTTAAGAGAATAGCTGTATTATCAGGGAGAACAAGGATCCACTGAAGTAATGCTAAAACCCATATTGATGTGAACAGCAGGATGTGATCTAGGCAGTTAAGAGGTTGCTTAAGGACAATGGCCACATGGGATGGATGATAAGGAAGGAAAATATAGACCTTTTTAAAATCATAGTTCTGCCCAAGACTTACCCTGATGGTAAAGACCCATTGAGATTTTCTTTCCACATCTTAAAATGTCTTTATTTTTTTTAAGTTCATTTATTTATTTATTAAGAAAAATGAAAAATGTTTAACATGAAACCCCACTAAAGTTTTCTTTGCTGTCTCAGGGTGACATGCATTATCATGAGCTCTTAAAGGCAATGTCAGCAATGCACACATGCTAATAAGGCCTGAAAGCTATAAAGATTTCAAGTATGCTACTGTTGATTGACTATGCAGTTATCTGAGGGAAAGCCTACCTAGGTTTAGAAGGTCTCAATACAAGGTTGGTTGCATGCAGATGACATTTTGTTTTTGTTTTTTAGCCGTGGCAACTCCAAAATAGATCGACTAAATCTTTTTTTTCCTTTATTAAAGCTTTTTATTTGCAAAATGCATGTATTGGTAATTCTTCAACATTGACCCTTATAAAGCTTTCCGTTACAAATTTCCCCCCGTAGTCCGCACCCCTTCCCTAGATGTCAGGAAATCCACTACATGTTAATAATGTTAAAATACTTGACAAATTGAATATATGTATACATATTTTCACCCTTATCTTGTAGTACAAGAAAAATCGTATCTACAAGAAAAAAAAAATCTGAGAAAGGAAATACAATGCAAGCAAACATCAATAGCATGAAAATGTTATGTTGTGGTCCACATTTCATATCCCTCTCTCTGGGTGTATATGGTTTTCTTCACTGAACAATTGGAACTGGTTTGAACATTTCATTATTGAAGAGAGCCATGTCTATCAGAATTGATCATCATACAGTCTTGTTGCTGTGTATAATGTTCTCCTGGTTCTGCTCATTTCACTCAGCATCAGTTCATGCAAATCTCTCCAGGCCTCTCTGAAATCATCCTGCTGGTCGTTTCTTACAGAACAATAATATTCCATAACATTCATATACCATAATTTATTCAGCCACTCTCCAATTGATGGGCATCCCTTCAGTTTCCAGTTTCTAGCCACTACAAAAAGGGCTGCCACAAACATTCTTGCACATGTGTGTCCCTTTCCTTCCTTTAAGATCTCTTTGGGATATAAGCCCAATAGAAACACTGCTGGGTCAAAGGGTATGCACAGTTTGATAACTTTTTGAGCATAGTTCCAAATTGCTCTCCAGAATGGTTGGATCCGTTCACAGTTCCACCAACAATGTATCAGTGTCCCATTTTTCCCACATCCCCTCCAACACCCGAATGATCGACTAAATCTTTAAGGGGTTTCAATCTGTGCTACTAGATCCAAGACTAACACTGGGAACCACAGATGCTTGAAACATTCAACAAAATGTGAACATCTATTGATGTTCAGTGATGAAGTATTTTTATTTCCATAATACTAACTGAATAAATAATTCACCTTGCCCCTCAACAAATGAAAAAGACCTAAGTTTTGTGTGTCTGGAAATTGCTACATTTAAATTGTGATAAAAAGAGAAAGACAGAGATGTCAAGCCATTTAGACTCATCCAAAGTAATTTTTCATAGCTAATCAAGAGATCTGAAAACCCTGATGACCTCTTTGTCCTTAAGTATAAATTACAATCTAAATCGATCTTCTGTGTCGCTAATGAATGGAATTTTAATGAAAGGCTTTTTACATCAGAAGTGGGAGGTTTCCATTTCATTGTTCTAAATGGGTCATCTGAAACATTTTATTATTGTATGAAGAGCTTTTTGCTGGGTTAGTATTTTTAAAGAATTTTTTTTGGTAGGCCATTTACAATTTTACTTTTAAATGGATGGGTCAAGGCAGGGGACTTTGGCAAAGTAGCAAGACTGATAAAACATTTTGGTGAAATCTTGCAAAAAACACAAATGCATTTGTTTAAAATAAGTTTGCACTTTGCATAAGGAGAATTGAAGAGATCAAAAATCAATGTAAGGCATGTATATTATATGAGGGCTTGCCATGAAAGTCAAAGATAATATCTTCTTTTCATAAAGTAAAATATCAGTCTACTACAGAAATGTGATTTAGTCAAGGTTAATTACAATTGCTATATCAATCTGTTTCCTCTCCTTCTCCCCCATCATTATATTTTCTCTCTCCTTGTAATGGGGAAAGCTAGATTGCTCAGTGGATAGAACACTTGTCTAGAAACAGGAAAACCCGAGTTCAAGTCTAGCCTTAGACACTTACCTGAGCAAGTCATTTAATTCTGCTTGCTCTGTTTCCTCATCTGTAAAGTGAGCTGGAGAAGGAAAAGGCAAACCACTTCAGCATCTCTTCTAGGAAAACCTCTCAAAGGGTCATGAAGAATAATGCACCTGATGTCAGGAAGACCTGAGTTCAAATCCAACCTTAACAATTTATTAGCTGTGTGATCCTGAGCAAGTCATTTAACCTCTAAGTTTCCTCATCTACAAAATGGAGATAATGGTAGCACCTACCTCCCAGGGTTGTTGTGAGCACAAATATGTGTGAAGCACCTTGTAAACCTTAAAATGATATATAAATGCTAGCTGTAATTATTTAATCATTTATTAAGCATCTTTTACATGCCAGACATTTATTATATTGCAGTCATTTTTGAAGTGCCTGCTGCATTTTAAGCACCATGCTGGATGCTGGGGATAAAAGAACAAAAAAAAATGTTCCTGCCTTCAAGAATTCTAATGATGGGATAACAATGAGTCAACATAAAATATTTTAAAAAATGCTTCCTGGCAAGTGAAAGGCAGTACACAATAATGAGTAGAGAGATAAAGAAGAGCTCCATGAAGGAAGTGACACTTGAATTGAGCTTTGAGTGAAGCTAAGGATTCTAAGTGGCAGAAGTTAAAAGGAAATGCATTGGAGGCAAAGTGGTGATGGGGGGAGTAGGCAGTATGTGCAAAAGAATGGTGTGGCATATCATATATTCTGTACTTGGAAATAAGGTGTAATGTAGAGAGTGTGAGGGGAAGTGATATGGAGTCATTGAGGAAAATTAATTGGAGGTGGAGGATTGTAAAAACTTTTGAATATTAAACAGAAGAATTTTTTTTCTGTGACAATTGAGGTTAACTGACTTGCCCAGGGTAACACAGCTAGGAAGTACTAAGTGTCTGAGGTCAATTTTAACTCGGGTTCTCTTGACTTCAGGGCTGGTGCTCTATCCACTATGCACTGCACTTGGTTTGTTTTTTTCTTGAGAAAATAGAGAGCTATTGAAGGTTCTTGAGCAAGGGAGTAATGTAGTTGTAACTGCTTTAAGATAGAACAGAAGGGGGAGAGACTGGATACAGAGTGAAGAATTAGAAGGCTTTAAGATAATCAAGGCAAGAGGTGATGAGAACCTGAACTAGTATGGTTGTCACATGGATAGAAAGAAAATGATGGATTTTAAGTGTAATGAAAGGAGAATTGACAGCAGTTGGTAACTGATCAGATAAGATCAGAGGATGAAGGTAGGGAAGAGAAGAGGAGAGCTGTAAGGTTATGCATCCTAGTTGGCATGGTGCTACCCTCGACAGAAATAGGGAAATTAGAAAGAGGAATGGAATTGAGATTTGTTGAGCTTGTGATGGCTGAGGGACCTCCATAACAACAGGCAATTGGCAATATGGAACTGGAGGTCAGAAAAGAGCTCAATTATGGGCTCTGTGCATGTGAGTGAGACTGGAAGTAGAAACGTTTTTTTTAAATGATAGTTGGGCTCTCAATCTTTGCACAGTTTTAACTTAACTTTATAATTGAAAACATTTAACATTTTCTCCAAAATCAATACAATTAAAAAGATCTTTTGGGGGGATGTGTGTGTGAAAACAATTTTAATTCAAAGGGAAAGACTCATACCAGCTTTCTTGGATGAGCTAAAAGTAACCATGTTCCAAAAGGGAAGTGCTTATTCTTGCTAATTGTATTGTTGTTGAATTGCTTTTCAATCATGTCTCACTCTTTTTGACCCCATTTGGAGTTTTTCTGGCAAAGATACTGGAATGGTCTGCCATTTCTTTTTCCAGCTTATTTTATAGATGAAGAAACTGAGGCAAACAGGGTTAAGTAACTTGATCAGGGTCACACAGCTAGTATGTATCTGAAGCCAGATTTTAACTCAGGAAAATGAGTCTTCCTGACTCCAGGTCCAGCACTTTATCTATTGTGTCACCTTGCTGACATTAATGGTAGCTAGCAGGAACTTTGGAGTCTATTAAAAGCTTATTGATGCAAAATCATGAAATGGTTTATTAGCAAAGGTTGTAGAATGACCTCAGCAAAGATCTTCAAAATTATAGTGTCAATTTTCCTGTAATGATCTGGAGACAATTTTTACTAGAATCACGAGTTGTATCATTTTCTTCAAGAATCCTTTCCAGAATCTCTAAAGGAAATGGGTAAGGAGAACTGAAATTGATTATATTGAAAATAGCCTTCTAGTGAGGGTTCATTGATATTCTCCTCCATTCAGTGTTTATTTTCTGATTAACCTAAATAGACAGGAGCAGTTGTCAACCACTAATACACGGGTCCTCTTTAAGAATTTATTGATAAGCCATTCTCCAATCAATAAATGGTCAAAGGATATGAACAGACAATTTTCAGAGGATGAAATTAAAACTATTTATAGTCATATGAAAAGGTGCTCCAAATCACTATTGATCAGAGAAATGCAAATCAAGACAACCCTGAGATACCACTTCACACCTGTCAGATTGGCTAAAATGACAGGAAAAGTTAATGATGAATGTTGGAGGGGTTGTGGGAGGGCTGGGACACTGATGCATTGTTGGTGGAGCTGTGAACGGATACAGCCACTCTGGAGAACAATTTGGAGCTATGCTCAAAAAGTTATCAAACTGTGCATACCCTTTGACCCAGCAGCATTTCTATTGGGTTTATATCCCAAAGAAATCATAAAGGAAGGAAAAGGCCCCACATGTGCAAGAATGTTTGTGGCAGTCCTTTTTGTAGTGGTTAGAAACTGGAAATTGAATAGATGCCCTTCAATTGGAGAATGGCTGAATAAATTATGGTATATGAATATTATGGAATATTATTGTTCTGTAAGAAATGACCAGCAAGATGATTTCAGAGAGGCCTGGAGAGACTTACATGAACTGATTCTGAGTGAAATGAGCAGAACCAGGAGATCATTATACACGGCAACAACAGTACTATATGACGATCAATTCTGATGGACATGGCTCTCTTCAACAATGAAATGTTTCAAACCACCTCCAGTTGTTCACTGAAGAAAGCCATATACACCCAGAGAGAGGGATGCGAAATGTGGACCACAACATAACATTCTCATACTCTTTGATTGATGTTTGCTTACATTGTGTTTCCTTTATCTGATATATCGTTTGTATAGATAAGATTTTTCTTGCACAACAATGATAAGTTTGGAAATATGTATACATATATTCGATTTGCCAATATTTTAACATAATTAACATGTAGTGGATATCCTGCCATCTAGGGGAGGGGTGGGGAGTTGGGGGGAAAAATTTGTAACGGAAAGCTATGTAAGGGTTATTGTTGAAGAATTACCCACACATATGTTGTGCAAATAAAATAAAATTTAAAAAAAAAAGAATTTATTGATAATGGTGTCTTGCCCACTCCCACATTTCCCCCATTCATATGTTTGCCAGATGATTTCCTTTCTGTTGTTATCCAACTCCTACTCCTCTTGTGATCCTAGTTCTATTATTATTTCTCACTAAAAAAATCAAAGATGTCTACATTTTCCCTTGAGTCCAAACCCAATCAATAATTCAGTCATTAGCCTCGGGCCCCCTCTATATTCTCTCCTCTTTCCATCCTCTGTATTAGTCTATCACCTCTCATATTCTTTACTCATAAAGGGGTGACATTTTTCCCTTAGAAATCTAACTTATATTAACCAACTCCCTAAGAAAAAATCTCCAGGGCCAGATGGATTTACATGTGAATTCTACCAAACATTCAAAGAACAATTAATTCCAATACTACACAAACTATTTGAGAAAATAGGGACAGAAGGTATACTGCCAGAATCCTTCTATGAGACCGATATGGTGCTGATAGCTAAACCAGGTAGGGTGAAAACAGAGAAAGAAAACTATAGACCAATTTCCCTAATGAATATTGATGCAAAAATTTTAAATAAGATATTAGCAATGAGATTACAGAAAGTCATCCCCAGGATAGTACACTATGACCAAGTAGGATTTATACCAGGGATGCAGGGCTGGTTCAATATTAGGAAAACTGTCAGGATAATTAATTATATTAATAACCAAACTAACAAAAACCATATGATTATCTCAATAGATGCAGAAAAAGCCTTTGATAAAATCCAACACCCTTTCCTATTAAAAACACTAGAGAGTATAGGAATAAATGGGCTTTTTCTTAAAATGATCAGTAGCATCTATTTAAAACCATCAGCAAGCATCATATGTAATGGAGACAAACTAAAACCATTCCCAATAAGATCAGGAGTGAAACAAGGCTGCCCACTGTCACCATTACTATTCAATATTGTATTAGAAATGTTAGCTTTAGCAATAAGAGAAGAAAAAGAGATAAAGGAATCAGAGTAGGTAATGAAGAAACCAAATTATCACTCTTTGCAGATGACATGATGGTATACTTAGAGAACCCTAGAGACTCAACTACAAAACTACTAGAAACAATTCACAACTTTAGCAAGGTGGCAGGATTCAAAATTAATCCACATAAACCATCAGCATTTTTATATATTACCAACAAAGTTCAGCAGCAAGAGATGCAAAAAGAAATTCCATTCCAAATAGCAGATGATAGGATAAAATATTTGGGAATCTATCTGCCAAGGAAAAGTCAGAAACTATATGAACTAAATTACAAAACACTTTCCACACAAATCAAATCAGACCTAATCAATTGGAAAAATATTAAGTGCTCATGGGTAGGCAGAGCAAACATAATAAAAATGACAATACTACCCAAACTAATCTACTTATTTAGTGCCATATCAATCAAACTCCCAAGAAATTATTTTACAGATCTAGAAAAAATAGTAGCAAAGTTCATTTGGAAGAACAAAAGGTCAAGGATCTCAAGGGGATTAATGAAAACAAAGGCAGATGAAGGTGGCCTTGCTGTACCAGATCTAAAACTATATTATAAAGCAGCGGTCATTAAAACCGTTTGGTACTGGCTAAGAAATAGAGCAGTCGATCAGTGGCACTGGATAGGTTATCAGGACAATCTAGGCAATAACCTTAACAATCTAGTGTTCAATAATCCCAAAGACCCCAGCTTTTGGGATAAATACTCACTATTCGGCAAAAACTTCTGGGAAAATTGGAAACTAGTGTGGAAGAAATTAGGGCTTGACCCATACCTAACACCACATACCAAGATAGGATCTAAATGGGTTCATGATCTAGATATAAAGAGGGACTTTGTAAGCAAGTTAGAGGAACGTAATATAGTTTATCTCTTAGACCTGTGGAGATGGAATAAATTTATGTCCAAAGAAGACCTGGAACTCCTAATCGAACACCAGATGTATAATTTTGATTATATTAAGTTAAAAAGTTTCTGTACAAACAAAACATATGCAGACAAGATTAGGAGGGAAGCATCAAATTGGGAAATCATCTTTACATTCAATGGTTCTGATAAAGGCCTCATTTCTAAAATATATAGAGAATTGTCTCATATATATAAGAATTCAAGCCACTCTTCAATAGATAAGTGGTCAAGGGATATGAACAGACAATTTTCAGATGATGAAATTAAAACCATCACTAGTCATATGAAAAGTTGCTCCAAATCACTATTGATCAGAGAAATGCAAATTAAGACAACTCTGAGGTACCACTACACCCCTGTCAGATTGGCTAAAATGACAGGAAAAGATAACGAATGTTCGAGGGGATGTGGGAAAACTGGGACACTAATATATTGTTGGTGGAACTGTGAACGGATCCAACCATTCTGGAGAGCAACTTGGAGCTATGCTCAAAAAGTTGTCAAACTGTGCATACCCTTTGACCCAGCAGTGTTTCTACTGGGCCTATATCCCAAAGAGATCTTAGAGGAGGGAAAGGGACCCACCTGTGCAAGAATGTTTGTGGCAGCCCTTTTTGTAGTGGCTAGAAACTGGAAACTGAAGGGATGCCCATCAATTGGAGAGTGGCTAAATAAATTATGGTATATGAATATTATGGAATATTATTGCTCTGTAAGAAACGACCAGCAGGACGATTTCAGAGAGGCCTGGAGGGACTTGCATGAACTGATGCTGAGTGAAACGAGCAGAACCAGGAGATCATCATACACGGCAACAACAGTATTACATGATGATCAATTCTGATGGATATGGCTCTCTGCAACAAAGAATTGTCTCAAACCAGTTCCAATTATTCAATGAAGAAAACCATATACACCCAGAGAGAGGGATATGAAATATGGACCACAACGTAACATTTTCATGATCTTTATTGACATTTGCTTGCATTGTGTTGCCTTTCTCTGATTCTTTTTTTTTTTCTTGTAGATAGGATTTTTCTTGCATAACTTGTCAAGCATTTCAACATTATTAACATGTAGTGGACTTCCTGCCATCTAGGGGAGGGGAGGGGACTGGGGGTAAAATTTGTAATGGAAAGCTTTGTAAAGATCAAAGTTGGGAAACTACCCATATACATGTCATACAAATAAAAAGCTTTAAAAAAAATAAAAAAAAAAAGAAATCTAACTTATTTTTCTACCAGTTTACCGGATTTTTTTGGTTAATGCATTTTACTCCTTAGGGTTATTAGCCAAATTTACAATCTTAATATTTCCTAGACAGTGCATATATTTTTCCTCTTCCCTTCCTTCCTTCCTTCCTTCCTTCCTTCCTTCCTTCCTTCCTTCCTTCCTTCCTTCCTTCCTTCCTTCCTTCCTTTCTTCCTTCCTTCTTTCCTTCCTTCTTTCCTTCCTTCCTTCCTGCCTGCCTTTTCTCCCTTTCTTTTCTTTCATCCCTTTTTCCTTTCTTCCTTTTTTCTTCCTTCCTTTTTTCCTTCCTTCCCTTCTTTCTTCCTCCCCTTCTTTCCTTTCTTCCTTCCTTTTTCTTTCTATTTTATTTTTCCCACCAATTACAGATAAAGACAGTTTTCAATATTCATTTTAAAAAAGATTTTTGCATTCCAAAATTGTAATGGTCCCTTTGCAATGTAGATCTAGTAGTGGTATTGCTTTTGCCATAGTTTCAACTTATTCTCTAGAACTGTGAGATCAATTCACAACTTCACAAGCAATGCATTTGTGTCCCAATTTTCCCACATCTCCAACATTATCATTTTCCTTTTGTGTCATACTAGCTAATCTGATAGGTGTGAGATGCTTAAAATGTTTTGTAATAATTTTTTTTCTGTTTAATTTCTTAAAATGTGGTATATAGATTTTTTAATTAGTTCTTTTCCTGAATCATCATAATCCCAGTGTAATGGAGGTCATTCTATGGAGTATCCTCAGAGAGATACCTTTTCTAGTTCTAAAAGACTACAGGGGAGCTTTAGAGCTTACTTGGGTTTATGTATAATTCAGAGCTTAAACATGGAGATGACAGAGTTCCCTTGGATGTGACCTATCCTTCAGTAATCTCTTCTTTTCTTTTTCTTTCTTTTTTTTTTTGCTGTGGCAATTGGGGTTAAGTGACTTGCCCAGGGTCACACAGCTAGGGAATGTTAATTGTCTGAGACCCGATTTGAATTTGGGTCCTCCTGACTTCAGGACTGGTGCTCTATCCACTGTGCCACCTAGCTGCCCAATCTCTTCTTTTCCTGATGCACATAATGTCAGGACTATCTTTTTTTTTTTTTTAATAAAGCTTTTTATTTGCAAAACATATGAGTGACCTTTCAACATTGACCTTTGCAAAAAAAACTTTTTTTCCCCAAGCTTTTCCTTTCCCTACCCCCGCCCCCCCACTCCTAGATGACAGGTAATCTAATACATGCTACATAGGATAAATTATATGACAAATACAATACATGTATACATATCTATACAGTTATCTTACTGCACAAGAAACATCAGATCTAGAAAGAGAAGAAGAAAAAAAAAAACAACCTAAGAAGGAAAACAGAATGCATGGAAATATTCACAGAAAGCGTTAAAATGCTGTGTTGTGGTTCACTCTCAGTTCCCACAGGCCTCTCTCTGGATGTATATGACTATCTTCATCGCAGAACAACTGGTTTGAATCACATCATTGTTGAAGAGAACCATGTCCATCAAAATTGATCATCGTATAGTCTTGTTGCTGTGTATAATGTTCTCCTGGTTCTGCTGATTTCACTCAGCATCAGTTCATGCAAGTCTCTCCAATCCTCTCTGAAATCCTCCTGTTGGTCATTTCTTACAGAACAATAATATTCCATAACATTCATATACCATAATTTATTTAGCCATTCTCCAATTGATGGGCATCTTTTCAATTTCCAGTTTCTTGCCACTACAAAAAGGGCTGCCACAAACATTTTTGCACATGTGGGTCCCTTTCCCTCCTTAAAAATCTCTTTGGGATATAGGCCCAGTAGAAACACTGCTGGGTCAAAGGGTATGCACTGTTTGATAACTCTTTGAGCATAGCTCCAAATTGCTCTCCAGAATGGTTGGATCCGTTCACAGTTCCACCAACAATGTATCAGTGTCCCAGTTTTCCCACATCCCCTCCAACAGCTATCATTATCATTTCCTGTCATTTTAGCCAATCTGAATGTCAGGACTATCTTGAGCTACTTCCTGAGAGGATGTATGTGGGAAGGGTCAGCTTGCTCTACTCCCTATCCTGGCATCCATGCAGTCACAAATACATGGCATTAAGAACACATATTTTGTTTAAGCAAGCCCAAGCCTGAGTTTGGACTGCCTCTTTTGTTTTGTTCTTTCATCATCTTTTGGAGATGCATTTCTATCCTAGGATAAACATTTCCAGTTATGAAGCCATAGATGTGAATTGGATAGATTTCTAAGTTCTGGATTCTATCAGCTCAGATCTGAATGGTAGCAAGAGAAGGAATCTTCTCCAGTGCTTTAGGATAAAAGGACTTTTAGGATAAAAGGATCACCAATATGAAAACTGGCCCAAACCTGTTTCTTTATATCATGAGAAACAGGCATTGTTGTTTAATCAGTGAACTTGAAATGAAATGTAAAATGATTAATTAATAGTGCTCCAAATTATTCTATATTTAGGTAAGTTTAAGCATCAATCTCCTTTAAGTATCAATCTCCTTTCTTGCCACAACAATAATAGCTCTATAACAGTAATAATTTCTCTTCACTTAATTTTAGTCTTACTGTCTGCACGCTTTCCAGTCTTTTCTATTTAGCATTTCTTGTGTGGGCAGAAAGTAAATATCTGTCTATACTTCATTTTTATGTCACATTGATTAGCCTTTTACTCTCTACTTTTGAGGGAAATCCTAGGAGTGAGTCATAAGCTTAAATTTTAAAGAAGTTGTTCCCAGAGCACCATAGTGGTACTTTAATGAACTGAAGATAAGAGAAAAAGAGAGCTTAGCTTTTCTTTCATTAGAGGCCAGACTACACCTACAGATGAACCCATTCTAGATAGTTTGCTTGGATCCAAAGCAATGAGATAGTGAAATAGAAGGAAAAGGGCAGCAAAAGCCATTCCTCACTCCAAACTCCTATAAAAAATCTATAAAATGAGCCAAACTGAATCCCATTGGGGAAATTTAAGAAAAAAGTGTCACAATGAGTCACTTTTCCAGCCTCCATTGCCATTAAGAGACACTGAAGTTTGCAGATACTGATGATACTGATTGAGAGCTCCTTAGGTGAAACACTATAGTATGGAAAGAACCAGTACATCAAGGTAAAAAGTACCACAGCTTTGTCTTTCACTATTCAGTTTTGGGCCACATATCCATGGTAGATGGATGAGATCTGACTAGGGATGGCATTCTAGAGTCAGAAGCTGTCACTGACTCCGGGCTGTATACCAGAGAGGAACAAATTCAGAAACAGGTGGCAGTACTGTGGCTCAGATCCCAGGAGATAAGTAAGGTTTCAGTTCTAGCTTCTAACTCAGTCTGAAGATTATGGAGGAATAATCAAGGCAGGAATTTCAGAACAAAGAGGAACCTGCAATTGTCAGGCTGAAGTAGCAGAAGTTTCTTTCTTTCTTTTTTTTTGGGGGGGGGGAGAGCATATGATTTTGCTTTCTTTCTTTTTTAAAGCTTTTTTTTCAAAACATATGCATGGATAATTTTTCAACATTGACCCTTGCATAGTTTTGTGTTTCATATTTTCTCATCCTTCCCCCCAACCCCTCCCCTAGATGTCAAGTAATCCAATATATGTTATACATGTTAAAATATATGTTAAATCCAATACATGTAAACATTTATACAATTATCTTGCTGCACAGGAAAAATCAGACAAAAAAGGAAAGAAAATGAGTAAGAAAACAAAATACAAGCAAACAACAACTAAAAGAATGAGAATGTTATGTTGTGATCTACATCCAGTTCCCACAGTCCTTTCTCTGGGTGTAGCTGGCTTTCTTCATCACAAGATCAGTGGAACTGGCCTGAATCATCTCAATGTTGAAAGAGACATGTCTATCAGAAATGATCATCATATAATTTTCTTGTTGCCGTGTATAATGATCTCCTGGTTCTGCTGATTTCACTCAGCATCAGCTCATGCAAGTCTCTCCAGGCCTCTCCAAAATCATCCTGCTGGTCATTTCTTACAGAACAATAATATTCCATAACATTCATATACCATAATTTATTCAGCCATTCTCCAATTGATGGGCATCCACTCAGTTTCCAGTTTCTTGCCACTACAAAAAGGGCTGCCACAAACATTTTTGCACGTGTGGGTCCCTTTCCTTCCTTTAAGATCTCTTTGGGATATAAGCCCAATAGAAACACAGTAGCAGAACTTTCAAGCTGGCTAACCCTATTTGAGTCCAGAGTAGAAGTGCCCCTTAAAGGAGAAATGGATTGCACTCTAAGCCCACGCACATTTTTCCTTCACTTTCATATTAAGATTATCACCACATTGTTTCTTTAAATATTCTAGTTTTATACAGTTGTTTTGTAGTCTTTCAATCATACCTTTAAAAAAGTTATGACTTTTTTCTTTGTCTCTGAATTTTAAATTCTAATTTCCATTTTCTTTCTCAGACTACTGAGTATCCCTGTCTACTGCTGTAGCGTATCTCTGTCTTTTGCTATAAATTCATGTTTCCGTTTAGTCTTGCTTATTTATCCCTCAGACACTTTAATTTTTATCCATATTCCTTTGATACTTTAATTTAATTCTTTGATTTCTCTTCAGAATTATTTAGATAATTTATAGAATTGCATTATTGTAATTTTATAGAGGTTTTGCAGATTGTGTGTGTGTGTGTGTGTGCGTGCGTGTGTGTGTGTGTGTGTGTGTGAGAGAGAGAGAGAGAGACAGAGAGAGAGACAGAGACAGAGACAGAGACAGAGACAGAGAGAGACAGAGAGAGAGAGAGAGAAGGGAGAAGGAGGGAGGGAGGGAGAGGAAGGGAGAGGAAAGGAGGGAGGTAAGGAGGCAGGTGAGGGAGGGACAGAGAAAGGACAGAGATTCACTTGGGGCAGGTAGTTGGCAGAGTAGAGCAATGAATGGGCTTGGAATCAGAAAAACTCATGAGTTCTTATGAGTTCAAATTCAGAGATTTACTAGTTGTGGGACTCTGAGCAAGTCACTTAACTCTATTTGCCTGTTTCTTCATCTGCAAAATAAACTGGAAAAGCAAATGACAAACCACTCCAGTATATTTGTCAAAAAAAACCTCAAATGGATTTCAGAGAGGATTGGAGAGACTTGCATGAACTGATGCTGAGTGAAATCAGCAGAACCAGGAGAACATTATACACAGCAACAAGACTATACGATGATCAATTTTGATGGACATGGTTCTCTTCAACAATGATGTGATTCAAACCAGTTGTGCTGCGATGAAGATAGTCATATACATCCAGAGAGAGGCCTGTGGGAACTGAGAGTGAACCACAACACCGCATTTTAACGCTTTCTGTGAATATTTCCATGCATTTTGTTTTCCTTCTTAGGTTGTTTTTTTCTTCTTCTCTTTCTAGATCTGATGTTTCTTGTGCAGTAAG
>JAJPUD010000461.1:193452-214670 GCA_023553655.1 Myrmecobius fasciatus | reverse complement strand
AAAAAAAATAAAGCATTGATTAAGGAAAAAAAAAAGAAAGGTCAATCCCTCACAGACTGAGAAAGTCTGATTTTGTAAAAGACCCATGATTGCTGTTAAAATGAAATTTTGATTCTAAAAGTTAATAAAATATTTTCTCCTCAGACCTACAAAGGAAAAAAAAAACAAAAAAAAAAAAAACAAAAAAAAAACACCTCAAATGAAGTAATGAAGAGTTGGACAAGACTGAAAACTCAACAAAAGCAACAATAATATCTTTACTTACCAGAGGGGAATTTGATGAAATTTTCTTTGTTCAAGAGCACTTTTGTATTAATAGAGCTCTTTTTGTTCTCATGCTTGTTCATTTCTTCTCTTTAGTCAGTTTGTCTTAATCTACTGATTTTCTTATGGTGTTCTTACTTATACCAACCCTTTTTCTTCAGAAAGTTCTCTCCTCAAACCCTTCTACTCTCAGACTATCAAGATTAGATAAAAATCTTTTTTTCTCAGAAGATGAGGCTGGCCAATTGAGACATTGCTAAGAGTTTGATTGGCCTAAGGTGGAAGGGTTCATTCTCTATATTTATCTATCTTTCTGGTTCTTTTCTTTTTCTTTTTGGCAAATGGTTTTCTCCAGTTCCTACATTGACCCTTAGGGAGTTAGTAATAAAGGAATTAGTGAATCTCTTATGACACTTCTGAGAGTGGTACTCAGAAGCACCCCTTTTCACTTGGGTCTCCTTTTGACCTAAACTGTCAAAGGAAAATCTCTAAAAGATATTGCCTAAAATTACAGTTGCCATAGTGATTGAGTATTAAAGTTGAGGATGAAGAACTGAAAAGTAGAAGTGCTGGAGGGTGCCAGGAAGCATAAGCTGGTCAGTTACCCATTAGCAAGTTCTTTGCTTTATTCTTTTCTTATAATTACTGAGTTTTCTGAATCTCTTTATTTGTATTATTTGATGTCTCAATGGGAGAGTTGCATTCAGTAAAACTTTCACCCTATTATTTTCTCAGTTAGAGCGACTTCTTTAAAATTTTTCTTTATGACAAATACTATAATTATTGCATTTTATAAATCACCTTTTTATAACTAGACTCTTGATGGCTTTTAAAGTGACCATTTTGAATCGTATTGCACAGAGTACAGTGCTGGCTTCTCCAAAACAAAGGGTCAAGATGCGATTTTTCATTCAATGAGTTTCTTCTTCTGAGAGACAGTTGAGATTCAGTGACTTGCCTAGGATCATACAGCTAGTAAATGTTAAGTGTTTGAGTCGTATTTGAACTCAAGTCCTCCTGACTCCAGGGCTGGGGATCACAACACCATCTATCTGTCCCTCAATGAGTTTCTTCTAGAAGAATCAATAGATTAAGAGTCTGCATTTATCATCTTCCATTTAGTTAGGGGTTGGAGGAGGGGATAGACATTTGAGGAACCCATTCAAGATAAGAAAAAAAAATACCAACATAGATATGTTCTTTTTAGTTATTGTTAAATTCAATGAGCTGGATGAAATTAAATAGATTCTTAGGGACATAGGAAATAAAGTGCTCACAAAGTTTCACCCTTTCTTTTTATCTTTCCACAGGTTGTACTATCAAAAGCTAAAAAGTTACCCTATCAGAAAAGTAGAAGGTAATGAGAAGGATGATAATAATTATGGCCTATAGAATGCAGACCTTATTAGTTGTATTGTGATCCAGACTTCTCAAAAATAAAAACTGATTAAATAATAATGATTTATGTATTTTTAATAAAGAAAATATATCTACTTATTTTCAGAAAAACAGTAATTTAGACTTAGCATCTCACACTGACAAAAGGTCAGATTTTATAACTCAATAAACAACCAGGCCCATTTAAATACTTTATGAAATTTACTAGGTTGAGAATTTTTAAAATTCACATCAGCATTTAAAGATGCACTTTAAATTATGCAACAAACCTTGAATTCCATTTTTTCATTTTAGTATTTCTTCCTTGAATTGGTACTCATATTTTTCAGCATATAACAAAGATATGATATATGCATACAAAGATTCATTTTTGAATTATTTATTTAAAAATTTAAAATATAGGTAATGAACAACAGGAATAAGATCAATATGAACAATAATATTTTCATTTGAAAGTCAAAACAATGTAAAGAAATTGTTAAGATGAAAAACCCAGATAGAACCCAGAAAGCTTCCTAGTCAGCAAACATTTGACTTACTTGCCAAATCGAGCAAACCTGTTGCCAAAAACAATATTTATTAGACCTTAAACTCATCTGTGAAACATTAGAAATGATAATGTATGATCATGAACAATATCATCACATAGGAGAGAAGCAAAGGAGAATAAAGCTAGTTTAAAGAAACCTTGGTAAGATATCCAAATCAAATTATCTAGAGGACCCTCAAGGGAAAAGGGAAAGAGGATTACAAACAACAAAAAAGTTAAAAAATTAGAAAAAAAATAATCAAAGATAATGGAATAATTATACTTGAACTCTAATATCACAATTGCCACATCACATTATGAAGGAGGTTGAAATAGAGAACTAAGATAGGAAAAAACATCTGGATTGGACCATGCTGGAGTTCATATAATTTTAAGGGCATTGAGAGTCTGATTAATAAGGGATCAAAAGAGAAGGGAGATACCAAAGACATTGAAAACATTTTAAAACGTATTAAAAAAATAAAATAATCAAGTGAACATTGATAAATTATCAATCTATGTGATTATCTTCCCATCTATAAAAAATTTTCATGGAGGCTGTTTATGCATAAATTTTTTTTGTTGTTGATTGCCTAGATTTAAGAAATTGATAGAAAAAATGTTAATAATGGAGATTAAACTTAAAAATGTGTTATACATATAAACATTTTTTCAAGAGAAACTAAACTTAAAACTGCATCATATATTTAATTTCCTCCCTGGAAAAATAATTGTCAAACAGGCATCAGCATATCCTTGCCCACAACTAACCCTTATTTAGGTATCTGATCTGGTTTTCTTTTGTTTTTTTTTTCCCTTTCTCCTTTTAATAGCTTGATTTTTAAGTATTTAGGTCACATGTACATTTTGAATTTACTATGGTATTTGGTGTTAGATGCTATTTAAATCTAATTTCTGTCAAACTGCTTTCTAGCTTTTTGAAAATTCATGTCAAATAAGGAACTCTTCCTTAGGTAATTTGTGTTATCACTGGACAATAAGTCATTGAGTTTATTTTTTTTTGAATCTAAATCAACTGATTTACTTTTCTGTTTTTTAAACTTTTACCAAAAGTTTATATGATAATTTTTTAATAATATAATCCAAGGCCTGAAAGTATTATTCTTCCTTTGTTCCAACTTTTAAAATCAGTTTTCCTTGATATCCTAGGTACTTTGGTTCCTCCAAATGATTTATCATTATTATTTTGTCTAGCTTTGTAAAATATCCTTTTGGTAGTTTAATTATTATAGTATTAAATGTGTAAATTAATTTCAATAATGCCATAAGCAATGAATATCCTTTAAGTTATTTTATATTATTTTATAATTGTATCCATGTATATCTTTAATATATCTTTGTGGTTTGATTCTAGATATGTTGTGCCCTTTGAAATTATTTTAAAAGAGCTTTCCCCTTTCTATTATTTCTTCATATTTACTGGTATGCAGAAATGTTTTTGGCTTTTCAAAGTTTATTTTGTATCTAGCTACTTTACTGAATCTATTAATTTCATTAATTTCTATAATGACTCTCTAGGATTTTGTAAGCAAATCATCATGTTGTCTGCAAATAGAGATAATTCTGTTTTCACTTTGCCTATCTTTAACTCTTTAAATTCCCTTCCTTCTTACTGTTGTCAAATACCAATGAGGAAAGGGTATATTTTTTGCTTTATTCCTGTATTTATTGGGAGTAATTCTAGTATTTTTCTATCCTTGGTTACAGAGATGCTTTTATTGTTAAAAATATGCATATGTAAGTATATGTCTGTGCTTTGTTTAACATAAATAATGTACTTTTTATTAAAGCTTTTTATTTGCAAAACATATGTATGGGTAATTTTTTAACATTGACCCTTGCTTGCAAAGCTTTCTGTTACAAAATTTTCCCTCCTTCCTTCCACCCCCTTCCCTAGGTGGCAGGAAGTTTAATACATGCTAATTATGTTAAAATACTTGACAAATCGAATATGTGTATACATATTTGTACAGTTATCTTGCTGCACAAGAAAAATCGGATCTACAAGAAAAAAAAAAAAACAACCTGAGAAGGAAAACATAATGCCAACAAACATCAATAGAGAGTGTGAAAATGTTATGTTGTGGTCCATACTCAGATACCACAGGCCTCTCCCTGGGCGTATATGGCTTTCTTCATCACTGAACAATAGGAACTGGTTTGAAACATCTCATTGTTGAAGAGAACCATGTCCATCAGAATTGATCATCATATACTATTGTTGTTACTGTGAATAATGATCTCCTGGTTCTGCTCATTTCACTCAGCATCAGTTCATGCAAGTCTCTCCAGGCCTCTCTGAAATCATCCTCCTGATTTTTTCTTACAGAACAATAATATTCCATGACATTCATATACCATAATTTATTTAGCCATTCTCCAATTGATGGACATCCACTCAGTTTCCAGTTTCTAGCCACTACAAAAAGGGCTGCTATAAACATTTTTGCACATGTGGGTCCCTTTCCCTCCTTTAGGATCTCTTTGGGATATAGGCCCAATAGAAACACTGCTGGGTCAAAAGGTATGCACAATTTGATAACTTTTTTGAGCATAGTTACAAATTGCTCTCCAGAATGGTTGGATCCATTCACAGTTCCACCAATAATGTATCAGTGTCCCAGTTTTCCCACATCCCCTCCAACATTCATCATTATCTTTTCCTGTCATTTTAGTCAATCTGATAGATGTGTAGTGGTATGTCAGAGTTGTCTTAATTTGCATTTCTCTGATCAATAGTGATTTGGAACACCTTTTCATATGACTAGAAATAGTTTTAATTTCATCATGTGAAAATTCATATCCTTTGACTGTTTATCCATTGGAGAGTGGCTTGAATTCTTATAAATATGAGTCAATTCTCTATATATTTTAGAATTGAGGCCTTTATCAGAACCCTTAAATGTAAAAATGATTTCCCAATTTATTGCTTCCCTCTTAATCTTGTCTGCATTAGGTTTGTTTGTACAAAAACTTTGAAACTTAATATATTCAAAATTATCTATCTGGTGTTCAATTAAGAGTTCTAGTTCTTCTTTGGACACAAATTCCTTCCTTCTCCACAGATCTGAGAGGTAAATTAGCCTATGTTCCTCTAATTTGCTTATAATATCACTCTTTATGTCTAAATCATGAACCCATTTAGATCTTATCTTGGTATGTGGTGTTAGTTGTGGGTCAAGTCCTAATTTCTTCCATATTAGTTTCCATTTTCTCAGCAGTTTTTGTTAAATAGTTCTTATCCCAAAAGCTGGGGTGTTTGGGTTTGTCAAACACTAGATTGCTATAGTTATTGCTGTCCTGTGATCCTCTCCTATTCCATTGATTGACTACTCTATTTCTTAGCCAATACCAAATGGTTTTGATGACCACTGCTTTATAATATAGTTTTAGATCAGGTACAGCAAGACCACCTTCATCCGCATTTTATTTTCATTAATTCCCTTGAAATTCTTGACCTTTTGTTTTTCCAAATGAACTTTGCTACTATTTTTTCTAGATCTGTAAAATAATTCCTTGGGAGTTTGATTGGTATGGCACTAAAGAAGTAAATTAGTTTGGGTAGTATTGCCATTTTTATTATATTCGTAATGATTAGGTCTGACTTTATTTGTGTGGAAAGTGTTTTGTGGTTTAGTTTGTATAGATCCTGACTTTTCCTTGGCAGATAGATTCCCAAATATTTTATACTATCAGCTGTTATTTTGAATGAGATTTCTTTTTCTATCTCTTGCTGCTGAACTTTGCTGGTAATATATAAACATGCTGATGATTTATATGGATTTATTTTGTATCCTGCAACTTTGCTAAAGTTGTGAATTGTTTCTAGTAGTTTTGTAGTTGAGTCTCTAGGGTTCTCTAAGTATACCATCATGTCATCTGCAAAGAGTGATAATTTGGTTTCTTCATTACCTACTCTGATTCCTTTAATCTCTTTTTCTTCTCTTACTGCCAAAGCTAACATTTCTAATACAATATTAAATAGTAATGGTGACAGTGGGCAGCCTTGTTTCACTCCTGATCTTATTGGGAATGGTTCTAGTTTGTCTCCATTACATATAATGCTTGCTGATGATTTTAAATAGATGCTACTGATTATTTTAAGGAAAAGCCTATTTATTCCTATACTCTCTAGTGTTTTTAATAGGAAAAGGTGTTGGATTTTATCAAATGCTTTTTCTGCATCTATTGAGGTAATCATATGATTTTTGTTAGTTTGGTTATTATATAATTGATTATGCTGATAGTTTTCTTAATATTGAACCAGCCTTGCATTGTATAAATCCTACTTGATCATAGTGCATTATCCTGGGGATGACTTTCTGTAATCTCATTGCTAATATCTTATTTACGATTTTTGCATCAATATTCATTAGGGAAATTGGTCTATAGTTTTCTTTCTCTGTTTTCACCCTACCTGGTTTAGCTATCAGAATCATATCAGTATCATAAAAGGAATTTGGTAGTACACCTTCTTTCTCTATTTTTTCAAATAGTTTATATGGTATTGGAATTAATTGTTCTTTGAATGTTTGGTAGAATTCACATGTAAATAACTTTGGCCCTGGAGATAATAATGTATTTTGTTAAAGACTTTATTTGCATCTATTGATATTTTAAATGGTTTTAAATGTGCTTGTTTTTAATATTCATTATGTTAATTTCTTTCCTAACATTGAATTATCTTTGTATTTCTGGTAGCTAGATACAACTTAGTCACAATGAATAATTTTTAGATAAATAGCTGATTACTCTAATTTTTTAAATCAAGATTTATTACTAATGATATTGTTCTTTATGTTTATTTTTCTTTATTTTTTCCTGATTTAGGTATTTTGACTGTGTTTATTTCATAAATTGAATTTGGCAGAATATTTTCTTTCTCTTTAAGAAAAACTTGTTTAGAAGCATGTATGTATTGTCCAAAACTTTCATGAAATTCTGTTGGCCCAGAAAACTTTTTCTTTGCAAATTCCCCCAATAATTGGTTCAATTTATGTCTCTGAAATTAGATTTTTAAAAATTTTCAATAAAAATAAAAAAATAAATTTTTCCAAATACATGTAATGATAATTTTCAAAATTCATTTTTTAAGATTTTTTTGTTCCAAATTTTTCTCCTTTCCATCATGTTGGGCAAAAAAAAAAAAATCAGACTGAAAGGGGAAAAAACCACAAGAAAGAAACAAACAAACAAAAAAAGGTGAAAATACTATTCCTTTATCCACATTTAATTAATATTTTTTCTTCCTCTATAATAAGAAGTATATACACTTTGAGAGCTAATGATATTTTATTTGCTTATATTTGTGTTCCCTGCACTTTGAATTCTGAAGTGCAGTAAATGCCTTTTCATTTATTCATTCATTTTAGAGTGACACTGTTCATGTTAACTGTCATATCTTAGGACTAATCAATAAAATTTCTGTTCTTCTATTAATTATTCTTATACTTTTGCATGACTGGGACAAAGAAGGCAGCTGTTAAGACTCTTCTTAGTTGTAAGTCCCTAATCTTTACTGTTGGATAATTTAGGGTGATTGAATTTCATTCATTTCTTTCCTGTTTCACAATACAATGTGCTTTCCATACAATCAGTACTCATCATTGAGTCTTTTTAAAATAATATTTTTTCTTGATATCTTTTGTTTTTTATGTAATATTAATTTACAAACATTCTATTCAATTTCTAATGGGGATATATTTAAAAATTCCCTATTCAGTAAGCCACCCTTTATAATAATTTTAAAAGATAGAGGGGGGAAAAAGCAGTTCAGGAAAATGATAACAATAACTAGCATTTAAAGTATAAAAAGTGCTTTACAAACATCTCATTTTTATACTCAAAACTGAGTATGACAGTTTATTGTGGGAAGTAATTGATGAAATGACTAAGTAAACAAAAGATTTGAACTTCTAGGCATATAGATTTATTAAATAAAGCATATGAATTGCTCAACAAACTGGGACCAGACATCTTTACCTTAGACCTAGACCTCGAATAGAGGGGTGACAGACTTCTACACATTGAAAATAGTCAAATAAGGCCAACTAATTGAAAGCAATCAATATAATGTTAGCTAATCTAATGTCTAATTGGATCAATGGATGACTTTCTAAATTATGAGGGAGAGAGGAAACAGGCATAATTCCTGGAATTCAGTAAAAGCGGTATCCTATTTCCTTTAAATGCCTGTAAACTGTGAAAGGAACATGGAGACAATAACTTCTTGATTAATGTGGGACCAGTTTTCAGATAAGATATATGGGTTGTGTGAAAAATATGACCATGAGAAAGCTCCTTGCTTCAATCTTTGGATCAGACTGGATTTCTGGTCCATAACCTAGATCCCTAGTCAAGATGTGTATGCAGTAGGTAGAGGTGGTCCAGCTTCCCAGCCACACAAGGTTAGATTCAAATAATTCAGTAAGGTTTTCTCCTAATTCTAACAATGGAATAAAGTTTTCTCACTAGAGAATTGTGAGTTAAATCCAGAGTTAATTGGAAAGGAAAGTGAGCTAACTCCAGAATTGAACCACAACACGGAATCAGTGTGGTTCACTCAATTCTGACAACCAGTTGCTGTCCCAATACTCCAATTCCTTCAACTTCCTCAGTATCTCTATAAAACAATATCCTATGCCCATTGTGCCCTACCTAGGCAAAGAAAGGAGGGATATGCATTTTTTAAACCTTCCTCAGTTTCAGTCTTAGTCATTATAATTGCACAATATTGTTGGGTTTTGTTGTTTCCATTTATTGTTATAGTCATTGATTATCTTATTTTCCTGATTCTGCTTTCTTCAGTATGTGTTCATTCATATCAATCTTTTTATGCATCTGTGAATTCTTCATATTTATCTTTGACTATGGTACATTAATAGTCCTTTATACTTAGGAACCACAATTTGGCTATTTTCCAGTCAAGAGGCATTTATTTTCTTTCTGCTTCTTTATAACTACAAAACCTGTTGCCATAAATATTTTGGTGTCTAGCATATCTTTCTGCTGTTACCTCCTTCATGTGTTTCACATGCAAATTGCCTTGAATTTCCAATAAGTCTCAGTGAGCTACCAGAAACTGAGGAAGAAGAGTGGAAAATACTAGTGACTTTTGCCAATATTCTTGGTGTTCCATTAAAACTAATCTGCCCTGTATATATCTTTACTTTAAAATCCTCTAAAATTTCCTTGTTATTAGTCAAGCCAGTCAGTAAGCATATATTAGTTACCTACTATATGTGGGAAATTTTACTAAGTACAAGGATAGGAAGAGAGACAAAAGACAATTCTGATCCTAAGGAACTCATAGTCTAATGGCAAAAACATAAAAATCACATATATGTAGACCAAATTGGAGTTAATCAATAAAGGCAAAGGATGACCATGAAAGGTGATAAAAGGTGGGATTTTAGTGGAAACAGAAGAAAATCAGAGAAGCCAAGAAGGGGAAAAAAGAGGGAGAGAATTCCAGACATGAGGGAAAGGCAGCAAAAATGCCCACAGTTGGGAGAAAGAGTATCTTGTGGAAGGAATAGCAGGGAGGCTAGTGTTGCTGGATCACAGATTACATAGCAGTGAATAAGTTGTAAAAAGATGAAAAAATCAGGAGAGGGCTAGATTGTGGGCTAAATGCCAACAGATATTTTTATATTTGACTCTGAAGGCAACAGGAACCATTGAAGTTCATTAAATAGAGGGGTGATATAGCTGTATCTGTTCTTTAGGAAGATCATTTTGCCAGCTTAGTGGGAGGGAATGGAGTGGAAAGAGATTTGTGGCAGTTAGACTAACCAGCAGGTTATTATAATAATTCATGTGTGAGGTGATGAGAGCCTCTCAGGATAGTCACAGTGTTAGAGAAAAAAAGAGGGCACATGCAAGAGATATTATGGAAGTAAAATGGACAGGACTTGGCAATAAATTAGACATGGGGGCAAGAGAGTGAACAGCCTAAGATGACATCTAGGTTACAGGTGTGGGTAGCTGGGTGAAGGGTGGTGCTCTTGCAAATGTGGAAATTCAGAAGGGGAGAGTGTTTTAGGGAAAGATAATGAGTTCAGTCTTGGACATACTGAGTTTAAAATGTCTATAGGAATTCCATCTGACATGTCTAATAAACATTTAGAGATTTGAGAAAGGAGGTTATGAGATAGACTAGGGCTCGATAAGTCAACGGGAGAATAATCAGCTTGAAGATGATAATTGAGTTATTACCACTTCACTTTGGAAAAAAATTAGATGAAATC
Source organism: Myrmecobius fasciatus (assembly GCA_023553655.1). Lineage (NCBI taxonomy): Eukaryota > Metazoa > Chordata > Mammalia > Dasyuromorphia > Myrmecobiidae > Myrmecobius > Myrmecobius fasciatus. Next base: position 204,209 of record JAJPUD010000461.1, on the reverse strand, counting down.
TTAATTATATGGAAACTAAGAAAGAACATCAGGCAAGAATTTGGAGACATTAGTTCTAGTTATAAAATCATAGATTTAAGTGAAAAGACATATTAAAGATCATTTAATCTAGTTCTTTCCTGTGTTAGTCAAAGAAATGAGGCTTGTAGGAAAGTGGCTTGTCTAGGTCCCACAGATAATAAGTAGAATAGATAGTTCGAACTCAGATTCTTTGACTCCAGAATTCGTGCTTTGACTACTTAGTAATAGTATTCTGGCATTTGGAAAATCTTTTGATTTTTCTGAACCTCAGTTTTCTCACCAGAAAAATAGGGATAATAATAATAATAATAATAGTTCACACACACACACATGCTTGCTAGTGTGTCAGGCACTCTGCTAGATGTTTTACAATTATTTTCTTGTTTGATCCTCACAACAATATGTTCTATTATTATCCCCATTTTATAGATGAGGAAACTTAGGCAAAGATTAAGTGACTTGCCTAGGACACACAGCTAATAAATGTTGGAGCTTATATTTGAACTCAGGTCTTCCTGACTCCAGATCAAGCACTCTATCCATTGTGCCATCTAACTGCCCCTAATAATATTTACCTTGGCAATTTTTATTTTAAAGGTGCAAACATGGTACTTAACTTGTTTTGATTGGTTTTAGAAATATATCTTCCTTAGCTATAAATGGACAGATGAAAACCACAGTGTCTAAGATTTTGGCTTTACAAATAAGAACAAACTGCTGTTTTGTCCACACATTGAATTAATTATTTTATCAGTTAGGTGGGAGTTTTACTACTGCAACTTAGAAATCAAGTGTTTTCAAGTATTCAGGTTCAGACATCCTCTCACTTTAAGTTAAATGGATGAATTAAATATACTGTGCATGCTTAGCCAAGCAAGGATCCCTAAAAGTGGGTTGTGTTCCATACTGAAATCAACATTGTTCTTGAAATTGTTTGGGCTGAAAATTCTGAGGAATGAATCATGTAAACATTTCTGAATGTTCAAAAATATTGAAGTTACTGTGATCATTGTTATTATCATTATTTTTGCTGTTGTTGATGTTATTAATATTATTAATGCTCAGGTTTACATGCTATTTAAATAGAAAAAAGTAGTCAAGGCTAAAAATGGCTTGAATCACATGCATTAGATTGGATCCATTGTTGTCCATGTTAGTTTGTGAATAGGAGCCAAGTCACTGAAAGGTTTACATTTTCATTCAAGAATTGTATCCAGGTGCTTTTTTTATTATTTGGTACGATGAGACAGTGATACTGAGAGAGCAAACTGACCAAAGCAGGCCATTCATTTCCTGATAGTTTGAACATTTCCAGTGGAATTTTCTTTGTCTTATATTGCTGTGGGAAAGATTGATTAGTTTCCTATCTGAAGTCTTGGTTTGTGTGTGTGTGTGTGTGTGTGTGTGTGTGTGTGTGTGTGTGTGTATAATATATATTGGCTATGTTATTCTGAAATTATATATATATACATATACATATATATATGTATATATATATAATTTCAGAATAACATAGCCAATTTTTGGTTTTAGATAACTATTGAAGTGGCGAGAAAAGTATTTTATTAGGGTCTTGTTTATATCTTCACTATATGTCAATGCTATTTATATATCACTGACTCTGAACATATAATGGAATGAGGAATTATTTTAAAATTATTTCATTGAGAAAGATGGATTAAAGCTTCCATGCTTTAGAATTTGTTCCAGTTTTCTTTTCCTTTGAGAAGAAGGTGATGGCGGGAAGCCAGACTGCCATAGGCCACTTTCATAGCTTTTAGAAACAGATGCTTTTATCCAAACATTAATCACACACTTCAAAATGCACCTTCTACTCTCTAATAATAATAATAGCCTATATTTTCCTTATTTTTGTACTTCTGGATAAGGCAAAGGCAGTTAGATAGAACATGGGGATTGGATTTAGGAAAATCTGGGTCCAAATCTAGCCTCAGACTTAATTCTCATATTATCCTAGGCAAATCACTTAATCTCTTTGTCTCAGTTGCTTTCATTGTAAAATGGGGATAATAGCAACCGTTACCACCCAAGAAAGAATCAAATGAGGTAATGTGTATAAAGTACTTAACCCAGTGCCTTACATAGTAGTTGCCATATGAAAATTTCTTTTCTTTCCCCTCTTCTGGATAATGAGCAATACTGGTAAAGTATCTGCCCTCAGAGCTACTTTGGGTATTCCACAAATCTTAAATAAGAACAACAACAAAAATAAAACCTACCTATAATCACAGATTTAAAGAAATGAACATACCCTGGATCTGGCATTAGGACAATGATTAAAGTAAAGTGACCTTTAACCAAAAGTTTTAGTAATTATTTTTTCAATAAATATTTGTGGAATATATGCTATACATACTGTTCTAGGATGCTATGGAAAGAAAAATTCAAAGGAACATAATTGAAATGATGAAAATATGCAATAGAAACATTTGTACAAGTAATGGTGAGATTTAGAGTATGTCATTAAATTGTTGAAATCATTGGATCCACTTTAAATAAATGTAGGTCTATAGTCACTTCAGTGCTGACTTGGACCCTAAAGGGAGTCATACTATGGTATCTGACAATTTTGGTAATGATCCTGGGTTGCTGAGGCCTGAACACAATACAGAAAGGATAATTTTAGCCCTAAAAGTAAGAGCTCCAAGTTTTGAGCTTCCCTCTTTCATTTGCTTCTTGTGTGAGTTTGTCTTTAATTTACTCAGTGTGATTCAGTTTTTATATCAATTAAAATGAAAGGAATATTGTGACGATTCATTCATCCATTATTTATTATGTAAGGCTATGCATAGATACATCAATGTATCTATGTAACATCAATGAAACAAGCATTTAAATTCAATCAACTACCAATTTGAATATAACTGTCTTTTCTCCCTTCCATACAAGTGGGCAGGTATAAGTGTTGGAGGCAAGTGCAGGATAGGCCTGAGAAGAATCAACTTTATACAAGGGAGGACTGACATATCTAGGCAGTCAGTTGGTTAAGGTCAGGTAATCACTTAGTATGGGGAGGAGCAATATCAGAGAGTCAATTAGAAAAGCAACATCTAAACTCTAAGAAATCTGAGAAGACTGGGAAGACATGATCAAGGTGTAGGAAAAAGCAGATGAAAAAACCCAATTCAAACTCACCTGTATTGCTTGAGATGGAAATGGGTGATAGATAGTGTATTTCTTGCTTCCACAATCCCATTCTTTTCCCCATGATCAGATCTTCAGTTTTAAAACTCCTATCATCTTTCCTTCATTTCTTGGATCTGTTACTATCTATCCATGGGGAAAGATGGCTTCTTTCCCTATCCTTTTACTCCCTGAAAACAGAATACATAGCTTACATTTTTGTTTAAAAAGGTATTATTACTATGAGCTACCTTCCACTTCAACTACTATAATATTTTCTTATTTGCTCAAATGCTCTTTACCCTCTTCCTTTTGCAATATATTTTTCATGTAGCCTCCAAAAATAATCTAATAAACAAATGAGTCTGCTCAATCCATTTTCTTGCTGGGGGAAAAAAACCAAACAACCCAACCAAACACTTCAGTGGCTTTCATCTATAGTGTGAAGAAAAAAAGTTATTATTTTAACATTTAGTTCCCTCAACAACCTGATTGCTGTCTTTCTAGCCTTTACTACACACTGCTCTCCTTCATGTCCTCTGTTTAAGTCTTTTTGGATACTTCCAGTTACTATCCTTTACCTCATTTCCATCCATCTATCTATCTATCTATCTATCTATCTATCTATCTATCTATCTATCTATCTATCTATCTAGATATGTATATATCTATATCTATCTATCTATATCTATATCAGTATATATCTATATCTATCTATATCTATATCAGGGATTCTCCTACATCTTACACTCCAAAATAATTTTTAGATAAATAGATTCAATTATAAAATCTTATTTTAAAAGAAAGGATTAGAGTCAGTGAATACTCATGGATGATATTTGCAACATCATGCATGCAAAACATGAAGTTAAATAAAGTGAGTAGGGAATCATTTAGTTCTATATTCCTCACCCTGCTTTTTACACTTATGGGAGGTAAGGGTTAAAGTTTTTCTTCCTTTATATCACAGGTCTTTCTTTTTTCTGAAACCTGATACATTCTTATTTGCTCTGAATCTCTAGAGTGATTTGACTTGTGCTGTGTTTGCTTAATAATCTCATGTGACCATGAGATAAATATGGTTCCTGGTATGTAGGAAATAAATACATATATGTATATATATATATATATATATATATGTGTGTGTGTATCACACTTGATGAAGCAAGCTTTTAGTTTCATAAATCAATAAGTACTTTTAAATTTTCATGTGTAAATTTTTAGAGGAAAACTCATTCACAAGAATGAGCCACAGGAAAAACTGTGCCAACTTAATTTTCCTAGAAAATATCATGTAGTAGAATGACAGAACAGCAATAGTTTAAATACATTACTTCATTTAAAAAGCATTTTCATATTTTTCTGCATTATTTCCCTGTATCCCTTATAATTCATTAGTTTTAGCAAGCTTGTTATAGAAAGGGAAAAGTAGTTGAGGAAAGTATAATATGGTCATTTATGGAACCTACAGAAGCATATTTGGTATACAAACTTTTTTTCTTTATGAACAAAGTTTCTGCATTTAAACAAAGTCCTTTTTTGTTTGTTTTTTGCTTTGCTGAGACTACTTTCCAAGGAAAGAAAATTAGACCCTCCTACAATAATAGCAATAAAAGAAAAACAAATTTAAAAATTTAATTCTCTCTCTTTGAAATAGCAAAATACCTAAACTCACAATGCAAACTCCATGTATGTCAACTTACATAGGTCTTTCAGTGGCCAGGAATGATTGGTGCTGAGAGAAAAGCTAAAATTCAGCTTCTATGTACAACACATACATGTACACACCACACACATACAAAACAACATTTCCTTTAATCTTGAAGTTTCTCTCCCCCATAGTCATGTATTTTCTATTTGTGAGTCTTATTTTACATTACTTGTCTTGTCTCCTTCAAAGAGTAAAATATAAACATCTTAAATGAGAAATAGCACCTGCAAAAATAGCAGTAGCCACAGCACAAAGCAGATGGGATTGAAGAAGCTTATTGCTATGGATTTTGCTTACCCTTAACCTCCACTGAAACAGAGACATGGTTGATAAAGCTTCCATACCACTGAGAATATAGGCAGCTTTGTTTATGTGTACTTCTAAGGAAATTTAGAAATGAACTCAGCCATTAGTAATTTTCCTAGATCTGTTGACCTCTTAAAAGTGTTTGATTTTAAACTGTATATGTTTCTAACTCTGTGAGGATTAGTTGTAGGCTCCTTCATCTCCACCCCATGGGACATGTTTTTGCTTTTGCTCACCTCCACTACAGAGTATGACTAATGATGGTTATGCCATCTTGGGAGACTATTCTGGCATGCTGTTTGTTATTTTACATTTTAGTGATTTTATGCCAAGAAATCCCAACTTTCTTCATTTGTTCCCTTTCTGATCAGTAGCATCTGTTTGGAAACGAGTGCAGTCTTGGATGATAATGAAATAATTATAGAGCTCAGTATAAGGAAGATAATGGTCCTTAATCCAACTTGTACTTTTACTAGTCATATGACTCTTGTACTACTATAGCAACTCTCAGAGGATGTTAGAGGACTTCTAATATCCCAAAATTTTACAATGTCAGTCTGGAACTAGGGTCTGGAACTAGGGTTATAATTTGTGGCCTGGAAGGGAATTAAATTTAATTTATTCAGAAATTGAATGAAATGCTAAAATAGAGCTCATCACCCTCAGGTACTTACTGCAAAAAGATTTTGCCTAATGAAACATGTCTCTACTCTCTTTTTAAATTTAATTCAAGTATCTTTCGGTGAAAACAACCAATGAGTCAATGGAAAAATGAGTATTAAACTCTGATTCATCTTTAGTTGTATCATGCTTGACAAAGTAAGGCATAAGGAGTTAATATTATTTTCTGTGGCATTGAAACATTGCTGTAATGGGTGAAAAAAACATTAGATTGAAATCCCAGAAGACAGAAGTAACTTTGGAATAATGATAAGTAAAATCTCAAGAAAATGTTTTAACAATAAATACTTTAAGAATGGATAGAAGAAATGAAGAGAGTTGAAATAAGAAGCAAAAATTGAAATTAAAACACTTGGAATGGGAAAAAAAAACTTAAGGCAAAAAATGGACCACCTTTTCCTAGCAATTGACCTTATGGGAAAAGTATGACAAGAGGATTTCAGTGATAATGAAGTAGTCAATTTTTTTTTTTTTTTTTTTTTTTCTGAGGCAATTGGGGTTAAGTGACTTGCTCAGGGTCACACAGCTAGGAAGTATCTGAGACCATATTTGAACTCAGGTCCTCCTGACTTCAGGGCTGATGCTTTATTCACTGCGCCACCTAGCTGCCCCAGTAGTCAAAAATATTGAAACTAAGCCAAAAGAATGAAAATTAGACGTGAGCTATCTATTCTGAAAAGTTCATCTGGAAACAAGATTAAAAAAAAGGTAATTTAAAGGGACTGTTGCTTCATTAAAATTTCACTATCTTCAAGAGTCAAAGATGAAATTAAGAAAGACAAATTCAATGTCTTATTTTGTTTGCAAAAGACAGTAAAAAACCCAACAAAATTCAGAAGAAAGAAATGAAGAAGAAGGAATTTAATAATTTAAGAATTATTGGACTTCTTGAAAATTATGATCAGACAAAAATTCTGGATACTATATTTCAGAATCATAAAAGAAAAATGCTCAGAACTACTAGAGCTAGAAGACAAAATGAAAATAAAATCTACTAGCCATCTCTTGAAAGAAATTTCAAATTGAAAGCATTCAGAAATATCATAGTCAAATTTGGTATTAAAGGTTAAAAGAAAAATTCTGCAAACAACCAGGAAGAAAGAGGTCAGGTATCAAGAAAACATAGTCATGATTCCACAAAACTACCATAAAGGAAAGGAAATTTTAGATATGGCAAAAGGCAAAAAAAAGTTTATAACCAAAAATGACATCTTGAAAAAAAACACTGAATATAATTCTACAGAGAAAAACCTAGGATTTAATAGAATAGATGATATTCAAGCATTTTTTGAGGGAGAAAACAAATTCAGAGCTGCTTAGATTTTTAAAATGCAAGCAGGAATTAGTAAAAAAAAAAAAACCCAACAAATATCCACTTTTTTTTTTCACTTCTTTCATTTCTTTTAAATGACTGTGGCTATAATTTGAAGTTTTTATCCTGCAACTCAATGTAATAATACAGTATCAGTCATAGTCAGCAGCATCTAGAGAACCTTACAATCTATAAGGAATCTTTTCTTATTTGGCTTTAGTGCACTATGTTTTCCATGTCACTGTTGACCACTTGGAGAGCAATCTCTCTCTTTTTTTTTCAGATACTTAAAGGAATGCTCTAAGTTATCTTTGTATTTGCTTCTCTTGTGAACTTCTTGATAACAACCTATATTTTATAGCTACTTTTCCTGTGAGATTAAAGTAATTAAAAGTCATATTTTCATCATAATGTACATATAAGATGAGTAGAGGTGAGAATATTCAAGGAAATAAATGACATAGAGAATTAGTCTTCAGATTCATATTTTAAAGTAGGTAAAAGAATTTGGCTGCTTAATGTTTTCTGGATATACCAGCATACTTTATTGTTTCTATATCAATTCCAACATCCTTTATTGATGCTATTAATTATGAAAAATAAGAAAAATTAGAATTTGAGGGACAATTTTCCATGTGATTGGCTAAAATTTGAAGAAGTATCTCTATTCAGATAATTGTATCTACTTGTTATTCACAGGCTTGACCAGTTTATAGTCTGGTTCTAGGGACTGACTTTAGATAGCATGAAGAGATTGTTCTCAAACTTAAATTCAGTATTAAACAAAAATGACTTTTTTATTTAGTAGTCAAGTAATCAGAAAACTACTAAGAATCATAATGTCATTTTTGGAAAATATTTTGAAGCTGAAGTATTTTATTTTTTCTGGGTTTACTTTTATTAGTTTAATAGCTAGACACTTTTTTTTAGTGAAACTTAATTTTTGGATTATGGTCAGCAATATTTTTGTAATCTGATTCATAGCCAGAATGTTATTTTTTTAAGTATATTTTATTAACCTCTGTGGTCTTTATTGACAATGCCTAAAAATTGGCAAAACCTTCCTTCTTTCTTTCCTTATTACATCTACCTCAGCTGAGCCACAAAGATAATGATATCCTTGATCTTGCCATCATTCACAAAGGTATTATCTCCATTTTTAAGAATTCTGAAATCCCCTTATCTAGCTATAATATATTGGCTTTTTACCTCTCCAATGGGATCCCTTATCAAATTTTACTGTTTACTCCAAAATCCCTTAATTCTATCTCGAGTCATCTTCCCTACACTAGCCACTTTCTCCTCGTTTCCCTATCTTGACTGCTTGGTGAACAAATTCAACTCTACACTTTCTTCCTTTCTTGAGTGGCTGACCCCCTTATCGTTTTTGCTTATTGCACTCTGTTAAATCCACTTCTATTACTGGGCTTCATTCTTACATATATACTATGGAATGAAGATGGAGAAAATCACACAACTATTCTGACTGGATGCTTTGTATGCTTGCCAAAAAAACTTTTATGGAGAACTCACACGGAGCAAGTGCTCACAAGGTGGTCAGAAAAAGCAAGACAAGAACACTCAAAATTTCTCTTAAGAACTTTAGAATTGATTATATGACATGGGAGACACTGGCACAGGATTGCTTAGCATGGTGTGAGGACATTGCTATGTGTCCTCTACACTCTATGAACAAAGCAAAATTGAATGAGCTCTGAAGAACCCCGTGATGCACTTAGTGAATCTGCTCCAAATGTTATAGGGACTATTTGTGTCTGACCAGTGGCAGAGAATTCCAAGCTTATATTGGTCTGATCGGCTCACTAACTTGGACTCCCACATAGAGATGTCATTTTGATTCTCTTTGAGAATGAAGGACCAGTTTCAACTAGGCTCCAATTTACTGTTAGGCATTCCTTTCTATATCAAATCCCTCTTTCTCTCCCCATAGCAGCTCTTCAGAATATTTTCATCCTTTCTTAAACCTCTCATGACTCTCCCTCTCACCACTTTTTTAGCTAAAATTCTTGCCTCATATTTTACTGGAAAAAAATAAGTCTATTGTCTCCGAACCTTTTCTCCCCTCTTTTTCATTTTCCATCACTCATATGCCTTCTATTGCTTTCTTCTCTTTCACTCTGGTCTCACATGATGAAGTGGTTTATTTCTCACCAAGACTAACTCCTTTATCTGTTAAAATGATGCCATCTTAGTTTGTTTTCTCCAATAGATTGTCCCCTTTCATTCTCACTCTTTCACTTATTTTCAATTTCTCATTTTCCTGTCTCATGTTCTATTGCCCATTTCTTCTCCATTCTGAATAAAAACTCTTACTTAATTCTTCTATCCCTATTATCTATAATCTTATATCTTTTGCTATTTGTAGTTAAATTCCTTCAAAAGATCAACTACAATAGGTGACTTCACTTTCTCTTCTTCCACTTTCTTTTTCACTACTTATAATATTGTTTATCAACCTTATTATTCCTCTGAAATTACAGTCTTCAAATTTCTCAGTGATCCATATCATAGATGCAAAATTCTCAAACATGCATAATGAACAGGGTAGAGTTGGTTAGAGAGGAAGAGAAAAGAGCTCCAGTATTTTTGGTCTTTCTTGGCTCCAGTCTTTTTGACTGGGTTCTGCAGTTACTTTAGGTGCTTCACACTTCCTTCTTTTAGAGAGATGGACCATGTAAATATTACTTCGGGTCAATGAAGGGAGAATAAGACTCTGGGAAGAAGTCAACATGAGAAAGGGGCTAGCAGTTTCCATTGTATCTCTATATATTGGAGACTTTTGGGAACTTCTCCTTGGATGAGATCTAGAACTCTCTTGGGTGAGCTTCCATACTTTGTATTGTCTTATGTATAGTCTTTGTTTTCATGTGCAATAGCAATGGTTTTGAACTTGATTCAGACATATACTTTGAATTGATTTTTTTCTGTTTGTATTAAAATTGTCCCCTGTCTTTTCAGTCCTTTATGTGATTCAAAGGTCAAACAAGTGATTAAATTTTTGGCACATGGGAATTGTCTTGAAAATGACAAAGTAGTTTAAAGCAAGCTTTTGTTTTTAAAATGTATATTGTGGGAAATCATCTTGCTACTGTGGACACTTTTAGCAAGTTCAGAGCTTGAATATTGATCTATATATGCAATTTTACCATAGACCAGTAATTTTACTATTACACATATCACTTTTGAAGCATATACTAAAACTCCATGAAAGCTAAAAATAAATCCAATCTTTCAGCTCAAGTAACCTTCAAGAAAGAGCTAAGCTCAGAAAAAAAAATCTCACTTGTGTTAGTAATTGATGCCACCCAATGTAAATACTATGATTTGGCTTCAAGGTAAATTGAATCAGAACCTTGAGATTCAGTGGGAAAGATTACAAGAGGAGAAAATTTATTTTGTCAGAAAAACAATTATTTTTGTTAGCACAGTTTAATCTACTTTAATATTCTTTTTTTATAAAGCTTTTTATTTACAAAACATGAGTGACCTTTCAACATTGACCTTTGCAAAAAAACCTTTTTTTCCCCAAGCTTTTCCTTTCCTTCTCCCCACCCCCCACCC
>JAJPUD010000461.1:146088-183452 GCA_023553655.1 Myrmecobius fasciatus | reverse complement strand
ACTGATTCTTGAAGTCTTGATGAGTCATTCATTTCCAATTGTTCGATTCTAATTTTTAATGTCTTATTTTCTTCAGTTACTGTTTTTAGTTCCTTTTGCAATTGACCAATTACATCTTTTTGTTCATTGCATTCTTTTTCCATTTTTTCTATTTTATTTTGCAGTGATCTCATTTCGCTTCCCCATGTTTCTTCTAACTCTCTTTTAAGATTTTTTATGTAATCTTCAAAGAAAGCCTTGTGACATGGAGACCAATTTATGTCTCTCTTTGGGGCTTTTTCTGGATACTTTAATATTCTTTAAAGGGTTTAATCTCATTGCATATACAAGAGAGGAGGAGCAAGCTTTCAAATTAAGTTTAGTGGCAATTATCAAAGTTAATTGTCAAAATCATCCCAGGATAGGATACCTATATATTACAATCTTTACCCAGGTCTTACAGTAGATTTCAGAGAGAGAAATCTGTATTCTTGTGTAGAATTAAGAACAGACAAGATTTATTTCTTGTCTGCTTTAAAAACATAAGATAATTTTAAGTGGGTTCTAGGGCAGTTAGTTGGTACAGCAGATAGAGTGCCAGTGAGAGTAATTTTCCTGAGTTCCAGGAACTTACTACCTATATGACTTTGGGCAAGTTATTTAACCCTGTTTGCCTTAGTTTCCTCATCTGTAAAATGAGCTACAGAAGAAAATGGCAGATTCCTGTAGCATTTCTGCGAAGAAAACCCCAAATAGGGATCATCAAGTATTGGACATGTTTGAAAATGACTGAACAACATGGTGATTTCTATGTAAACTCAAACGTAATTGAATGCTAGCTTTTCCAGGATTGAGATCTTGTACTGGAAGACCTTGATTTCATGTTAATGTGGACTGTTTTTTTTTTCATTTGTACTTGACAAAAAACCTCTTATATTTTCTTCTGTTATTTTTATTGAGGGTGGTCTCCTGAGTTGTGATCTCTTTCTCCAAGTGTGTGTGTGTACCTTTTGCATATTGCTATTTATTGAGTTTACAAATATTTGTTAAAGAGTTGAAAAATGGCTTTTGATAACAGAGTTAAACTAGCAAGTGTGACAGTGCTCAGTTTATCCTAATTAGGAGAATTCAGCATGGGAATGGTATACTGCCAAAATCATTTCAATTCTCTGGTTCCTTTTGCCACTCCTACTTCCCTTTTGGCAGTTCAGTTTTAATATCCTCTTTGTAATCAAGTCAAGTCAAGTCAAGAAATGTCTATTAAAGCCCAAGGCCACATTAGTGGTACCTTTAGCCAACTAGGACAAGGGGGTGGGACTTGACTGGAATGTCTTTTGCTTCATTGGGCTAACCCAGTATAGAAGGCAAATGATCATTATTTGAAGTTGTTTTCTTGACTGACCAACCTTGGATTCCCTTGACTTTTGAACTGCTTCCTCTGCTCTCATACTGAGCTTTCTTTCCTAGATTTCTGGATTTAGTAACTCCCCGACTAGTTAATTCCTGGCTTTGATCTTTCAACCATGTTATTACTGCTGACTCTACTGATTCCTCTGGTGTTCTATTTAGACCACGCTGTCCTGTTTCCTCTGAGATTGTTTAATCTCTTACTTTATAGCTTGAGATTTTATCCAGTATCTTAATGTCTGACTTCCCTTTACCCTCTATCCCAATAAGGGATAACAGTGATCAGGTATCTACCGTGTATATCCCGACTTGTATTATGAACTGTGGCAGAAATAAAAGGAGTGAAGACAGTCCATATTATGCTGTAGTTGAAGAGAAAAGACTTAGATGTTACCCATGTCCCAGAATCTCCCAAGACATTGGACTCAATAGCCCAAGTCTAATACTGGAGGTTGATCCAAGAAGGTGATTTTCTCTTTTAGGTTAGGTTTCTTTCTTTTTTTCTTTATTATTTTGCAATTATCCAATATAATTTCCAAATAGTCTACCTATATGTGGATATATCTTGCAAAATGGGGTGAGGTATGTGGTTTAGGATGGAGGAGAAATGAGAAAAGGCATTCATAAACAAGTTGTTAGAAGGGAGTTTAGAATTTTATTAATAGTATAGCCTATGGGCTTTATAGCAGAATATTGCTAGAATAATCATTATGCCAATTCTAACCCACAAGGGACTGATTTTCCCTAATATGCTGTTACAGAGAATGTTCAAATACTCACCTTCTGTTTGTATTTTAATTTGGACTGCTACTTGATATTTTAAATATTTGGAGCATTGCCAAGTTGAAATCAAATACCTTGGAAGAATGTTGAACATTATCTCCAATTCAATTTTTCAAGATATTATTTTTAAGCTGACCAAAGCAATTTCCAAGCATTAAGACAATGGTGTGAAAAACTATATAATTGATTTTTTATAATCTTTTCAAGTGATTTACTTAATCTGTTAGTTGTAGAAGGAGTAAAGGTAGCTTTTGAAATTCTAGTGCTTTCCTCTATTAATTACTTTGTATTTATCCTGTATATTGTTAGTTTTGTATTATTTAATAAACTTCTTTTATGAGATTAATATAGATCTAATCCCTAAATTAGGGAAGAATAAAGCAAAAAGAGAAGACATAGATTATTCTCACAAATAAACAATGCTGCTTATATGAAATCATAGCAAAAAGAACAATAATATATCCAAAAAATATTCACTATGAGCAAGCTGAATTTATGCCAGGGATGCAAAAATGATTCAACATTAGGGAAACAGATGAAAACAAAAATGCTATCAAACTACATGATTATATCAATAAATGCAAAGCAAGTCTTTGATTATGTACAACATTCATTTGTGCTAAAAAACCTCTATAAATCAGATATAAAAAGCTCATTTTAATTTGATAAAATACATATCTATGACTAAAAGCTAAGATTATTTCTAATTGGTAAACCCAAGAAATTTTGCAAATACATAGAGATGTAGAGGAGGCAGTGAATTTCATGCACAGTACTTAGCTAATGTAGAGGTATAAATGGAAAATTGAGTGTCATATGAGGAAAAGAGAGAGAAGCCAGTTTGGATCAGTCCCCAAATTATTGATAGGATTCTATAATGCTTATTGTTCATTGTTTGTCCTTGCTTCTCAAGGAGGATCATGACATTAGGGAGGTGATGAGTTCAGTAGCCAGCTATAGATCAGGACGACTGGAGATGATTCTATATGCAGTGGAAGACCTTGATCTTTTTAAACTAAGGCCTTTAATAGATCTCAGTTTGACTGAAACAACTGCCTATTCAGTGTTTAAGGGTAGGCAATTTTTGATAAAATTTTGATAAAATTCTATAAATGGTAGCAATAGTAATTAAAGAGGAAAATGGAATTAGAGGCAGAAGTATTGGTAAAGAGGAGACAAAATTAATCATATTTGCTGATTATGTGACTGTTTTCTTACAAATACCAGACAATCTGCAAAGAAAGCAATTGAGGTAGTTAGTAGCTTCAGCAAAGTAGGAAGATACAAAATCACCCCACACAATCATTAGCATTTCTATCAATAACAAAATTCAGGAAGAAATAACAACAACAAAAAAGAGAAATCCCATTAAAATAACTTTAAAATACATAAAATAATCAGTAGTCAGTTACTAAGACACACTCATGACAATAAATCATCATAAAATATGCTTTAAAATGACAAATAATTGAAAGAATATTCATTGCTTATGGTTGACTTAGGCAATGTGCTAAACATGATGATAAGACCTACCTGTATTCATTTTTTTTCATTTAGTTTTTTTCACTAGACTTTGTAATTTCCAGAAACATAATTTTGATAGAAAAAAGTTTTTGATATATATGCTGAAGCATACCTCCTCAGCACCCTTATCCCTGGGAATACTACCTCTTTCTATTTGGAAAGGATGGAGAGTGGACATTAGAGATTTCTTCCCAGATCCTCCATTATTTAAGAGGGTGCTCAGGAAATTTTCCTTATCTTTTGTCATAGTTACTTTCCTTGACTTCATCCTCTCTAGAAACTCACAATTTTGAAAGATGAAATCAGCTCTAAAACTAGCACCTCTGCAGATCATTTCTTGCCTCTGGCTGCAGGACTTTATACTCTCTGGGTAACTTTCCCTCCCCCTATATTTTTTTTTCAGCATCTTGTTGTTTGCTGTCTTCTTTCATTAGATTGTGAGCTCCTTGAGGGAAAGGGCTGTCTTACTTTTCTTTATATCTATCCCCAGAGCTTAGCATGTTACCTCAGGACCTGGCAGGTAGTATGTACTTAGTAATTGTTTATTGACTCTATTAACTCTAAATTAATTTACAAATTTAATGCTATGCTAATGAAACTACCAAGAGGCCATTTTATAGAGCTGGACAAAATAATAAAAAATCATTTGGAAAAAAATTTCTACAATCTCAAGAGAAATAAAAGAAATAAAATAGGAAAGAAAGGGGAATAGTATTTTTGCATCTCAAATTATATTAAAAGGTAGCAGTCAAAAATTATTTGGAATTGATTTAAAAAAGAGCAGTGAACAGGTTAGGTAGCAAGAATCAGAAAAAAACTGGATTCAATTACATTATGCCATACCAAAAACACATTACCACTTGCAAACTTTCTCTTTTTTATAGCATTTTATTTTTCTAAATATATGTACAGATAGTTTCCAGTATTCATTTTTGTAAAACTTTGTGTTCCAAATTTTTCTTCCTCTTCCCTAAGGCAACGAGCAATCTCATATAAGTAAAATATGTGCAGTTCTTTTAAATATATTTCCATATTTATCATGTTGTAAGAAAAATCAGATAGAAAAAGAAAAATCATGACAAAGAAAAAAAACAACAAACAAATAAACAACACAAAAAAGGTGAAAATATTGTGCATTGATCTACATTTGGTCTCCATGGTTTTCTCTCTGGATGTGGATGACACTTTCCATCCCATCTATTGCAATTGTCTTGAATCACCACATTGTTGAGAAGAGCCAAATCCATCACAATTGATCATCACATAATCTTATTGCTACTGTGTAAAATGGTCTCTTGGTTCTGTTCACTTCACTTAACATTAGTTCATGTAAATCTTTCAAGGCTTTTCTGAAACAAGCATGCTCATCATTTTGTATAGAACAATCATATTCCATTGCATTTATGTACCATAAATTATTTAGTCATTTCCCAACTGAAGGGCATCTATTTCCAGTTCTTTGCCACCACAAAAGGGCTGCTACAAACATTTTTTGCACGTTTGTCCTTTTTACCTTTTTTATGATCTCTTTGGGATACAGACCCAGTAGAGACAATACTGGATCAGATACTGGACAGATACTGGCTATACACAGTTTGAAAGCTCTTTGGACCTACTTCTAAATTGCTCTCAAGAATGATTGGATCATTTCACAACTCCACCAACAATGTACTGGTTTTACTACATCTCCTCCAATATTTATAATTATCTTTTCCTGTCATCTTAGCCAATCTGAGAGGTGTGAAGTGGTACCTTGGAGTTGCCTTAATTTGTATTTTTCTAATCAATAGTGAATTTGAGCATTTTTTCATATGATTAGAAATAACTGATTTCTTCATCTGAAAATTGTCTGTTCATCTCCTTTGACCATTTATCAACTAGGGGAATGGCTTTATTCTTATAAATTTGGGTCAATTTTCAATATATTTGAGAAATGAGGTTTTTATCAGGAACACTGGTCTTAAACTTTTTACCCCCATCTTTCTGCTTCCTTTCTAGAAAACCTTTTTTGACAAGAATTTCTTGGGAAATCAGAAAATGATTTTGCAGGAATTAGGCTTAGACTAACTTCTTATATTCTATACTAATATAGGCTAAATATGGATGTACAACTTGAATATAAAAGATAATACAATTAAAATGGGTAGAGAAGATGAGATCTTTCTTGAGTATGATAACAGGGATAATTTTTAACCAAACATTTGATAGAAAATAAAACAATTTAAATTCCATGAAATCAATACATTTTTATTTCAATAACATCAATACAGCTAAGAAAAAGAGAGAAAATCTTTGCATAAAACATTTCTGATAAGGGTCTGCTACCTAAGATATATGTGAATGTATCAGACCAAATAACCAGTTTCTAATAGATAAGTAGTCAAAGGCTACAAACAATTTATGATATATGAAAAATTCTTCCACATCACAAATAATAAAAGAAACCCACATTAAAACAACCCTTAGTCTTCAATTCACACCCAGCAAATTAACAAGGATTACAAAAGATGCAAACAAGCAGTGTCAACAGGCATTTGGGAGGCAGGCACATTAAAACTTTTTTGGTGTAGTTATGAATCAATACAACTATTCTGGAAAATAATTTAGTATTATGTTAAAAAAAGTGACTAAAATGTCCATATCCTTTTATCCAGATATTGATATCTGGATGATCATATATCTCAAGATATATTCAAAATATTCAAAGTAACAATTTTTATCATAGCAAAGAATTGAAAACAAAATGTTAATCAGGTGGTGAGAATGACTAAGTTATGGCTCATGAATATAAAGGAACATTGATATGCAACCATATATGAAGAATGAGTGAAGTATGGAAAATATTAGAAATTAGTGCATAGCAAACTAAGTAGAATTGGAAAGACAACATATAGCCTACAATACAAGTGAAAAAGATAACTCAAAACTGAAAGATGTATAACTATAGGACCAAATTTGATCCTGGAGAATAATTAAGAAATTGCACCTTCCTTTCTTTATTGCCAAGATAATTATCTTTGGGTATGAAATATTGTATATAATGTTGGAGGCAGTTGATATATTGGTTTGTCTTGCTGAACTATTGAACTTGCTGAACTCTTTTTTTTAAAGTCCTTGTCATAAAGGAGGAATCACTAAATGCGAGGGTGAGAATATAAATGAATATAATATAAAAGTAAAAGTCATTAATAGCAACATTAAAAATAATAATGATAATTATACTACTTACAACTATTCACTATTCCATATATATTTAATTATTATTTAAACTAATATTGTGGAATGATACTTGGGAATGTTGGAGAGGGCATATTTTCAGAAATGAAGGTATTGTGAAAATAATACATCAATAAAAATAAGATGACATTTAAAAATAATTTAATTTTAGAAATGCAAAAAGAAAGCCGATGACAAAGTTTCCTAAAAGTAATTAATTTAAAGTTAAAAAATTAGTTTGATGATGCACTACAGTCTTTCCATGCTGGTTCCCATGATGATACATTACAGCTTTAATATGCATGTGATAGATCCTTTTTACTTGACCTTCTTAACTCTAGTGACCTCTTTTCTACTCTACTTTAGTCATGAATGACTATCACTCAACTCAAGACCTCATTATTATACAAAACTGCTCTATCCATCAAAACTCTGAAATTCCCCTTTCAAATCACAATCCTTTATTTTTAGCCGCTCTCATTCCATTATTTTTACTGAACCTGTTCTTAATCTTTTCTTTAACTTTTGGCTTCTCAGTTCATTCTATTCTTTAGTCCTTTATTCCTACTGTGATTTCTTTTACCTAGCCAAAACCCCATGATCAGCTATTTCAACAATTCTCTCATCACCACCCTCCTCTCTCCCATTTCTAACTTTTTGCTGACAATAAGACTAATTCACCTATGAACAATCCACATCTGCTGTCACTGTTCTCTCTTCCTCTGAGTGCTAGTAGCAGAAACCACAAAATGGTTCTGATTTTGTATTATAAGTTTTTGTTCTGCCTTCTTATCTGAGTCCTTACTGTTAAGGGCAGTCTTTTCATCCATTTCTAATTGATTCTGTATAGAAGTCTTGACAGCAAACCTTTTAATTCTTCTCATTTCTCAAGCCTACAAACCTACTATTGACTCTTCATTTTCAATAATATGAGAATGACACCATCTTCAATTTTACCAAACCTTTCAGTTTGCTTTTATTCCCATTTTGTTTTAAAATATGCTATTTTGCATAGCTTTTATATTAGTGAAAATGCTTTCCCTCGTTGCTTATAAGCTTATACTCATAAGCAGATCTGTAAAAATGCAAGTGAGTTTTTTGTGTTGTTATAACTTTAACTGTGGAAATTCTACCATTTTTCCTTTTACCCCTTTACCAAATGTTTTATTCTCTTATACAAGATTAATTGTATTACTTGTTTGGGAACTGTTTCTGTTTTTGTCATTGTCAGATCCCATAACTGAACAATAGGATAGGAAAGGAACAAGGGTTGGACCTATAATTTCTTTGGAATAGGTTCCACCAAGGCAGATCAGAACCTTTTTTCCCCCTTTAATTTATAGTCATAGAGAGTAACCTAGAGCACCAAGTGATTAAATACCATTTAGGGTCACACATCCAGTGTGTAAGAGACAAGATTTTGGCCCAGCTCTTCCTGTTGCCAGGGTCCCCTCACTATCCTCTATGGCATAGAATCAGGATTTGAAGCTACAAGAGACATTGGGGATCTTCTGATTAAATTCCATCCTTTTCTTTTTTTCCCTTTTTTTTAAAACACGGTACATGTAGAAATGTATGCAAAAGATAAATAAATGATTCAATTCCCTCAACCCCCCTCCAAGAAAGTAATAGAACTTAATCCTCACTATTACTACCGGAGATTCTATTCCTGCTCTTTTAAAGGTATACTGGTAAAATTCAAACTCTTTGAGAAGGGGGCATTCAAACTGGAGTTATATAATTAAAATATAGAGAATTTCAACCTTAAGTTTTTATTATTATTTATTTATTTATTGCTGAGGCAATTGGGATTAAGTGATGTGACTTGCTCAGAGTTACACAGTTAGGAAGAGTTAAGTGTCTGAGATAACATTTGAACTCAAATTCTCTTGAGTTGAAGGTTGATGCTCTATCCACTGTGCCACTTAACTGCCCCAAAGCTTTATATTTTCAAAACATATGCACAGATAATTTCCAACATTTATCGATACAAAACCTTGTGTTCCTAATTTTTTTCCTCCCTTTCCCCCATCCTCTCCCCTAGACTGCAAGTAATCCAATATGTGTTAAACATTTGCAATTCTTCTATACATGTTTTCACAATTACCATGCTGCACAAGAAAAATTAGATCAAAAAGGAAAAAAAAGAAAACAAAATGCAAGCAAACAACAGCAAAAAGAAAGAAAATGCTATGTTGTGATCCACACAGTCCCCACAGTCCTCTCTCTGGGTGCAGATGGCTCTTGCCATCATAAGACCTTTGGAACTGGCCTGAATCACTTCCTTATTGAAAAGAACCACATCCTTCAGAACTGATCATCGTATAGTCTTGTTGCTGTGTATAATGTTCTCCTGGTTCTGCTCATTTCACTCAGCATCAGTTCAAGCAAGTCTCTCTAGGCCTCTCTGAAATCATTCTGTTGGTCGTTTCTTATAAAACAATAATATTCCATAATATTCATATGCCATAATTTATTCAGCCATTCTCCAATTGATGGGCATCCATTTAGTTTCCAGTTTCTAGCCACTACAAAAAGGGCTGCCACAAACATTCTTGCACGTGTGGGACCCTTTCCCTTTTCTATGATCTCTTTGAGATACAAGCCCAGTAGAAACACTGTTGTCTAGTAGAATCACTGCTGGATCAAAGGTTATGAACAATTTGATCACTCTTTGGGCATAGTTCCAGATTGCTCTCCAGAATGTCAACCTCAAGTCTTATGGAAAGAGGAGACACATTGGAGAAAGGGAATTATTTTCTTTCAGGGAATCATATTCAGAACTTTTTTGTTTTACAATGTATGTGATATATGCATATGTATATATGTAAAATGTTAAATAAACAGCACACAGTATTGGGATGAACTTGACCTCATTGCTATTTAAAGATACAGGGTAATAATAATAGCTAAAATGAATCTAAAACTTGATTTGGCTATGTACATTCAGTTCAACTCAACAAGCATTTATGAAATGCCTACTCTGGGCCAGGTTCAAATACATTTGTGTGAACAGCTCATAAAATAAACCTAATTATAATGAAGCACAAGAATTATTATTTTCATAGTTTGCTTTATATTTTTAAAAACATGTTTATTTAAAGTTTTGAATTCCAAATTCTATCCCTCTCTTCCTACTTTCCCTTCCACTCCTAGAAACAGTAAGCAATCAGATATAGGTTATACATGTGCAATTATGTAAAGCATTTCCATATTAGTCATGTTGTACAAGAAGACTTAAAAGAAAAAAAAAGAAAGTGAAAAATAGCATGTTTTAGTCTGCATTCAAACAATATCAATTTTCTCTGGAGGCAAATTGTATGCTTCAACTTTAGTCCTTTGAGCTTGTCTTGAATCATTGCATTGTTGAAAATATCTAAGTCATTCACAGTTCTTTATTGGATAATATTGCTGTTCCTATATGCACTGTTCTCCTGATTCTGTTTACTTCACAATGTTTACATAAGTCTTTCCAGGTTTTTTATGAAATTTCCCTGCTTGTCATTTCTTATAACACAATAATGTTACATTACACTCATATACTACATCTTGTTTAATCATTTCCCAATTGATGGGCATCCCTTTGATTTCCAATTATATTTCATTTATGATAACTAACCTTGTTTCCCTCTATGCTATTTTCCCCTTGTTTATTATCTCCTGTATCTCACCTTTCTTCCTTATTTTTTTGAACTGCTGATCATCATTTTCCTCAATCTATCTTCTCTTATCAGTTTTCTTTCTTCCTTTTATTATCCCCATCCCTTTTTCACTTCCTTATAGGATCAGATAGATTTCTGTATCCAATTGAGTATATATGTTTTCTTCTTTGAGTCAATTTTGATGAGAGTAAAGTTTAATCTTTGCCCACCAAATGATAGAGGAGAGTTCCACACACCAATTAAATAAAAGAACACAACTAACTTTTCCAGTCTTTGAAGAATTAAAAGTTAGTCATCAACCAAAGGATGATGGAGAAAAACATAATGGACATGAATAGATTGCAAGAAATTACATTGACATCTTATTCTACAAGATGAAGAATTATGAAGGCAAACATGTGAAGCTTGTCATCAGATAGGTGTAGGGCTGTAAAAAAGGATGTCACACATTGACAAACCATATAATGAAAATGACAATTGATAGACAGCCCCTGTGCTCCACTGGAATTTATGTAATGTCAAGAGAATTAGATGAAGACTCTCAGCATGTCATGCTAACTTTTTGCTGAGGGACAATATGGACAAAAATTTCATAGATTGAATAGGCACAAATAGATTGTGGCCTGCACTATCAGAGGGATCATGCATATTGAAGAAATCTTAGTTCCAGCAAA
This sequence comes from Myrmecobius fasciatus, assembly GCA_023553655.1. Lineage (NCBI taxonomy): Eukaryota > Metazoa > Chordata > Mammalia > Dasyuromorphia > Myrmecobiidae > Myrmecobius > Myrmecobius fasciatus. Next base: position 172,207 of record JAJPUD010000461.1, on the reverse strand, counting down.
GTACCAAAGTACCACTTAAAAATTCTTGTCAGCCTAACAATGCTTAGGTTGTTATTGCTAGCTGGAAAATAGGGGTGCCTTTCAGCAGTTCATTTTCATTTGCCCATTATTCTTGCAGATGTCTTTTAATGAGTTATCAGGAAAATTTTATATTACAATGGGTACTTCTAGCACTCTCTTATGATGAGGGATAAGTTTCTCTTAAATTATAACAGCCTGAGGTTGAATATATCTGTAAAAATGAGTAATAGCTTTGACTATGGCCAATAAATAAAGTAGTTGCACAATTTTATTTTCAAATAAAAAAGGCAATACAATTAGCTGGCTATACTTTGCAGTCATTAATTTATCATAATCCAGTGTATATGTATGTAATTCTCTACCTCAAGGTAGAGTTTATGTCCCAAGAAATTATCAACTGTTTCAGAAACAGATGAAGCCAATTTTGTGGCAGATGCTTCCCAAAATGTCCTAGGTATGCATGTATTGTTTCTGGTAGATTTTAAAACCAAATCCTCTTACTTACCATTTTATATTAGTTGGAGAAAATTCCAAACATATTGCCAAAAATGGGAGATATTGTTGTGTCTGTTTCACTGTTCAATGGATTAAATTATTATTTTTAAAACATTTTAGCAAAAGTGCTAGGAAACAGATTTGATTCACTGTTAGGAGGGGACTAATATAGTAGAAGACTGTGTGTGTGTTTCATATGCATGTTTTATAACATATCTTTTTTGTGGTAAAACTATAACTTTAAAATAATTTTACAGCTCTGCAGAGGTCTAAAATTACAAAATAAGTTATGCATTGAGTAGGAAGGGGTTTTGCTATGGTACAGTACTATTTGGCCTCAAAGCTGTTTACTCCTCCATAAAGAATATTTAGCCAGCTTGCTTAGAGTATTATTGATTTAATACAACAAACATTTTAGAGAAAAAGATGGATTATGTTCTTAAGGAACTTATAATTAAGTGGAGGAGGGTCATATATATATAATGTATATATATATATATATACACACAAATAAGTAGGCTTCAGAAGAAAGTGAAATGAATATGGAGGAAAAAGATGCAAGTAAAGTACTAAGGAGAGATTTTTTCAATTTTAATTAATTTATTTTTATTTTGATAATAGCCTTTTATTTTCAAAATACATGCAAAGATAGTTTTCAACATTCACCCTTGCAAAAACTTGTGTTTCAAATTTCTCTTCCTCCCTTTTCCCCACTCCCCTTCCAATCCAATCCAATATAGGTTAAGCATGTCTAATTCTTCTAAACATATTTTCACCTTTATCATATCATATTCAATTTAATAAATACAAGGATTTTGATATGTATAGGTAGCATAGCATAATGGATAGAGAGCTAGCATCAGAGCCAGGAAGACCTTGGTTCAAGTCTACATGCTAGCTGTGTGACAAGGGCAACTCATTTGACCATCTGTTTCTCTGGGGAACTTTTAAATAGGTTCTGATTGGCTCCTTACCAGGAATTTCCTGCATCTTTGAAATCATGTCTGGTTGAGTTTGACCTTAGAATTAAAATTCAAAGCTTTCAGTCTCATTTTTTTTTTGTTTCAATACATTGTTTCACACTTATTGAATCCATATGAAATTTTAATATCAGTGATGGAAAATTCCATGTTTGATCCTTTTTTTTTCTCCCAATGGAATCTTGTAATTTGATGCCATCTATTTAATGAGATATTGGGGGGTAATTCCCTCTTTAAATTTTGGGCCATGCCTAACTACTAAAGAGAGATTTAAGGAAGGAGAAATAACTTTCATCTGAAGAACTATGTGTGGGGAAGATGAGGGGAAGGCTTCTAGAGAGAGTAACAACTCAATACTTGAAGGAAAGGAAAGAGTTCATCAGACTGGAACAGGGGCAGGAGAGAAGCCTAATCCTGGAATAGGGGAAAATGTGAATGAAGATATTGAAATGGGAAGAAAGCAGGACAATCCTAGCATAAGGAATGTAGCCCAGTTTGATACATAACATATATGAATGGGAATAATAATAGATTACAACTTCACCATATTAAGCTACTCTTTGTTTAATGCTTTATTTTGTATGTTCAACTTTTAATATTTATTTTAAAATTATGAATTCCAAATTCTCCTCCTCCCTCCTTTCAATTGCTCCCCCACCCATTGAAAAAGGAAGCAACATGATACCTATCATATATGAAAAGTCAGATAAATCATATTTCCATTTTGGTCATGTTGCAAAATAAAACAAGACAAATAAATATGTCCCAGGCACTGTGCTAAACACTTTCTAAATATTATCTTAGTTGGTCCTCACAACTCCATGAGATAGATTCTATTATTATGCCCCTTTTGTAGATGAGGAAACTAAAGCAGAGAGAGATCAAGTGATTTGTTTAATGTCACACAGCTAGTAAGTATCTGAGGCTGGGTTTGAATTTAGGTCTTCCTGGCTTCAGATTCAACACACCTTCCCCTATACTATACAGCTGCCTCTTGAAAAAGCAGTCAAACTGAGACCTGTTGGATACCTTAGCTTAAAAAGACCAAGGTTTCCCACTGTACCCAGGACCATCTCCAGTTGTTCTCATCTATATCTGGACACTGGACTTAGGTGGTTCTGGAGGGGAAAGTGAGGCAGGTGACCTTGCACAGCTTCCCTCCCTTAAATCCAATTCTCTTTCATGTCATGATATCACCTCCCTGATGTCCTGCTCCTCTTTGAGAACAAAGGACATGCAACAAAACATAATTCCTAAAGATCATTACTCTGTAAGTTTAGAGAAGGATGAGGTCATTTTTGATCTGGGACTTTGTGTAGGTTGTGGCAATAGAGAATTTGAATTTTTTGGAGAAGATAAGATATTCCAGGTCAGAAGAACAGAAATAAAAAGATTTGCAATTGGGATCATGGGAAAGACAATGGAAAGGGAGTGATAAAAACTAAGGTTAGATAGATATGGCAGAGCCATACTGTGGAGAGCATTGAATACAAGATGTCTAGAACTCCATGATGTTGGTGACAGAGAGCTATTATTAGTTTGTAAGCAGAGAAATGACAGGATGAAAATAATGCTTTAAGTTGAATTTGCATTCAGGGGAGATAGGACAGGAAAGCAATTCGAGGAATCCTGTCAAACGGATATTGCAATAATCGAGACAAAATGCAATGAGGGCCTTCATAAAGGTTTAGGCAGTGGAATTATTTAAAAAGTCAATCTATTTTATAAAATAAATTTTTAATGGCATATTTTGTTTTTGACATTTCTCAATATATTTCTCTTGACTTCCCCTCCAAGAGAAAATTTCCTGACGAAGGGAAAGGGACTAAGCATGAGCACCTTCTACATGTCAGGCACTGTGCTAAGTGCTTTACAGACATTATCTCAATTCATTCTTATGACAGAGAATATGCAACTTGTCTTTGAGATGGAGAGGGAGGAGCACGATTGCTTTTCAATCAGTGCCTAAGAGACACCAGCCTGGAAACATGGGGTGCAGCAGCTGAGGTGGTAAGCACGAGCAATCCTGAGTCACAGCTTGGGTGATGCAATCACACAAGTACCTGTGGGTTGTGCCTGAGCTAATAGCTGCTGGGAAAAAAAAAAAACCTTGAAAAGGTCTGAATTGCTCCTTTGTGACAGTTGGGCACCCATGAGAAGGGCAATGCCAGAGCCTGAAACCAGGATGGTGAGAACCAGCAAAGATTTGGCCCCTTTGAACTCCTCCCCCTGGCCCCCACCAATTCTTTTTTCCCTGTGTTTGTTAAGCAGGTATGTAAACATATTTGTTCCTCGTGTGTTACTTTCCATTAACACTTTATTTGAATGAATGAAAAAAGACTTTATGTGTAGCGCACTATATTAAGTGCTATAGATACAAATAAAAAGGAAAACCAAAACCATCCCTGCTCTGAGGACAGAGGCAAAGAGAGAGAGACAGAGACAGAGAGAGACAAAGAGAGAGAGATGAGAGAGGCAGAGAGACAGAGAAATAGAGACAGAGATAGAGACAAAGAGACAGAGACAGAGAGATAGAGATAGAGACAGCGAGACAAACAGAGATAGAGAGACAGGGAGAGAGACACAGAGATAGAGATAAAGAGACAGAAACGGAGAAATTTAGAGATAGAGACAGAGGCAAAGAGAGAGAGACAGAGAGAGACAAAGACAGAAACAGAGAGACTGAGAGAGACAAAGAGAGAGAGATGAGAGAGGCAGAGAGATAGAGAGGGACACACACAGAGACAGAGAGACAGAGAAATAGAGACAGAGAGACAGAGAGATAGAGACAGAGAGAGATAAAGAGATAGAGACAAAGAGACAGAGAGAGAAATAGAGAGATAGAGACAGAGAGACAGAAAGAGACAGTGACAGAGAGAGACAGAGAGAGAGACAGAGACACAAATACACAGAGAGAGACAGGAAAGAGGATAGGAGGGAAGGAGAGGAAGGGAGAGGAAAGAAAGGAAGGGAAGGGAAAAAAGGGAAGGGAGAAAAAGGAGGAGGAGAAGAAGTAGAGAGAGGAAGGGAGGGAGGGAGAAGGATGGGAGAGAAAAAGGGAGGGAGAGGGAGATAGAGAGAGAGGTGGGGAGGGAGAAAAGGAAAGGAAGAGGGAGAAACAGAGACAGAGATAGAGACAGTGAAACACGGGGGGGGGAAGAGGGTAGGAAAGAAAGTGGTAGAGGAGGAAGAGGAGGAGCAGGAGGGGGGTTGAGTTCACATTCTAATAGGGAGGAAAATACAGATGGCAAGACAGATGAAAAAGTTCCACAATCCTTAGGGAGCAGGGACAAAACAGATGGCAATGCTTCTTCTTTAATGTAGTTTCCACTGATAAAATCATAGCAGTTTCTGATTCTGAATTATTTGAAAGTGTCAAGGACTTTGGTGGCAAGAATTTTCTTTTCTAGATTTTCATCAAAGTAGCTATGGGTGCAGCCCTCAGGAGCCTCCATTGACCAGGCTGCATCCCAGGACAATGTCTCAGGATACTGCACTACAAGCAATGCTTTTCCAAAGGTTCTTGAGTGAAAAATCCTGGGTGTCTTCATGAAGGTCTGAGAAGAGATGATGATCAAAGTGGTGTGAATGAGGATTTGAGTTGCTTGGAATATCTCAGGGTGGTCTGCTGTTTCAGCTAGGTTAGCTTGCCTCCCTTGTGTCTGGCAGTTGGTAAAGGTGGCTGACCCTTCTTCACAGAAGTTGCTTCCCTTGTGAGATTGTTTTTAGAACTGGAAACAGGAATGGTGTGTGTGTGTGTGTGTGTGTGTGTGTGTGTGTGTGTGTGTATGTGGTGTGTTAATGCTACTATTCCCAATCTCATTTGTTTATTTGTCTGTTGGTGACATTTGGTCAACATTTGTTGCAGTAGTGATGAGTAAGATTATTTTTTAAACAATAATTTCTTTTCTCGTTGATATTTTTGGGAGCTGGATTGGAAGCAGGTCTGATGGATTGCCAGACACTGCTATTCCCCAAGGCTCTTGGGGTCAGGATTCTACTCTGTCCTCAGAACTGGAGAGGACTTGGTAATTAAAGTGAAGATAGTGGTTTGACTTCCTAGTAAATCTCTCACATTAATTACCTATAATAAAACCCTGTTGCCCAGCAGAAATCATAAGCTGTTATGTGTATTTTATTCAATGCGTACAAAGAAGAGAGAGGAATAGAGAGACAGAGAGAAACATGGAGGGAAAGACAAAAGGCAGAAACACACACAGAGAAAAGAGAGAAAATGCTCCTTATTTCAGAGATATGAATCATCAGGTTTAGACTGATTTGGGGTCCTAGAGCTAATTTAGAACAGCTGGACAAAATTTGACAATGAATTCAAAATTTATTCACAAAACAAATTTGTGAATTGGTAAGAACAACAGGTTTTAAGGGAGCCAAGGCAAATATTTTCTTTCCTTTCTATTTTTTTTTCTTTTTTTCTGAGGCAATTGAGTTTAAGTGACTTGCCCAGAGTCACACAGCTAGGGAATGTTAAGTGTCTGAGACCAGTTTTGAACTCAGGTCCTCCTGACTTCAGGGCTGGTGCTCTATCCACTGCGCCACTTAGCTGCCCCACCTTTCTATTTTTGATCTACACAATTTGATACCTTAGGTTTGGAAAAAGAAAGTCAGCTATAAAGGGACTGAATTATTAGAGATTCTATCACAGAAAGGAAGATGAAATGAGTGGATTGTAGAAGTTCAATACATCCCCTGGCTCAATCCATAATTGGCAACTCAGCCTATTTATTTTCCCAGAGCTACTTAAAAAAAAAGTCAAAATTTGAGTAAAATTATCCAGCACATTGAAAAAACCTAACTTCAAATGCAATGTTATATGCCTATAATCATCCACTTCTTCAATATATGAGAGAAATGCTTCTTATTTTTTCTTTGGGGCCAACTTGGTTATTATAATTTCACAGCATTCAGTTTCAATTACATTCTTGTTAATCTTTTCATTTACATTGTTCTAATGATTATACATCTTGTTTTCATGCTTCTTTCTATTTCAATTTGCATTAGTAAATATATATCTTATGCTTCTCTGTAATCATCACATTCATTGTTTCTCATATCAAAGTACCATTGTATTACATAAACATGCTGCAAACTGTTTAGCTTTTCCCTAGTTGATGGTCATCTACTTGCTTCCATCTGGAAGAAGCCATTCTTAAGACATATTTTAGAAAAAAAAATCAATAGCATTTCTTGATTGGATATATAGGATAAAGAAGAGGGAACATGCAAAAATAATGTCAAACCTAGAAAGTTTTAAGAATAACGGAGCTCATGGCAGAAATAGAGAAGCTAAAGATAAGCATTTTATGACTGCTTGTGTGGAAAGAGGGCTGGATCTGGAGTCAGGAAGATTTATCTATCTAAATTCAAATCTGGCCACACACAATAGCTGTGTGACTCTGGTACCTTATCTGTAAAATGAATTGGAGAAGAAAATGGCAAACTACTTCAATATCTTTGCTAATCAGACTCCAAGGGAAGGGTGTCATAAAGAGTTGGACATGACTGAAACAACCAAACAACAAAAATATCATGGATGAAGGAAGTCACAGATTATTTTATGTGGTCCACTTTATTTCTTTTTCTCATAGCCATAAACTGTATCCTTAGCCTCAGCCAATCCCAAGTTATGTATGTTTTAAAAAAAAATGTTTCTCATTCTCCTCTATCTCTCTGTTGCATTTACTATGGTTAATTGGGCTCTCCTTGAATTCTCTCTTTTGGCTGCTTGGCATTATAATATCCTTGTCGCACTTCCAATAGACTTGGGATGGAAAGTGCCATTTGCATCCAGAGAGAGAACTACGGAGATTGAGTGTGAATTGAAGCTTAATATTTTCACCTTTTGTTATTGTTATTGTTTGCTTGCTTGCTTTTCCCCCCCTTTCTCATGTTTTTCCCCTTTTTGTCTGATTTTTCTTGTGATTCATCAGCATGATGAATATGGAAATACATTTAGAAGAACTGCACAAGTTTAACCTATGTCAGATTGCTTGCTGTCTAGCAGAAGAGGAGGAGAGGAGAGAAGGAGAAAAAAATTGGAACATATGGTTTTGCAAAGGAAAAGATTGAAAATTATCTTTGCATGTATTTGGGAAAATAAAATACTTTTTTAAAAAAAATAAATATAATATCCTTGTACTCTTCTGTACACAATGTGGTAATAACCTAAGTCTTAGCATCTTATTTTCCTGAAGAAATGTAGTGTTTTTCTAGGAGATTTTACCTACTTAGGATTATTATCTCTAAGTAAAAGCTTTCTAAATCTTTACTTCAAACTTGGCTTTTTTTTCCTCTCTGAGTTATAGTCCCATGTTTCCTTTTGTTTTGTAAATATTTCTACTTGGAGACTCCATGAGAAATACTACATGCTTAGATGGATAAGAAAATAATTGAATTTAGAGTCAGAAGAGCCAAGTTTTAGTTCTGGCTCTTTTACTTTCTTTTTTCATTTTATTAAAGATTTTAATTTTCAAAACATATGCATAAATAATTTTCACCATTTACCCTTGCAAAACCTTGTGTTCCAAATTTTTCCCCTTCCTTCCCTCCAACTCTTCTCCTAGATGGTAAGTAATTCATTATATGTTAAACCTGTGCGATTCTTCTATACATATTTCCACAATTATCATGATGTACAAGAAAAATCAGATAAAAAAGAAAAAATGAGAAAGAAAACAAAATGCAAGCAACAACAACAAAAAAGTGAAAATACTATGTTGTGATCCATACTCAGTTCCCACAGTCCTCTCTGTGGGTGCATCTTTTACTTTCTCCATGATTTTTTTTAAAACAAAAAGAAATAGGGTTAAAAATCCTTTCTTCTAGTTTCAAATCATGATTTTGTGTTCAGCTGGTTAAATTCCCCCTCAAACTAGTGCCTCCTCTTGAATTCCCAAATTCTATTAACAGCATCACTATTTTTCTAGTTACCCAGCTTTTGAAATTATAGAGTAATTTTTACTCCCTCTTCCCTCGCCTACTTTCTCCCTCTCTCCCCTCTCTGTATCTCTCTCTCTGTCTGTCTCTCTTTCTTTGTCTCTCTCTTCCATTTAACCAATTATTTTATAATTTTTTCCTTCTCACTTTCTCTTGAATCCATCCTCCCTTTCCATTCCTATACCCAGTACCCATTTTGAGATTTTCTTGGCAGAGATACTAGAGTGGTCGCCATTTTCTTCTCTGACTCATTTTTTTTCCAGATGAGGAACTGTTCAGATCCTCATTATTTTTTTTTTTTTACACTTTGACTCCCTCATTAGAGTACGAGCTCCTAGTATAAAAGGACTATGTTGTTGCCTTTCTGTGCTTAGACAGTGACAGACATACAGTAAATACTTAAACACTTTTTGACTGACTAAAATGTCTTTCCTGAAAAGACTTAGAGAATTGTCCTCTACAAAGAGTTTCTGAGAGAGCAGATTGAAGGTTGGGAATTTAATGTGTTTGTCCTCATGAATACTTAAGATGTATTGTTAGCACTTTACACTCACGTAGTTAAATTCAAATCACAATATATCTCTGCTGGTAACATATTGACTTAGAAAAACTACAAATTAACTAAGTCTTCTTTCCTGAAGAGACTTGAGATTTGCTGTGCTTGTCCTCAAGGAGATTTAAAAAGTATTGTTCAGCTCTCTAAACCAGTAGTATCATACTCAAATAGAAAAAGGAATCTTCGGGTGGCATGTTGCCTTAGATAACTCTATCTATGATGTATGATATTATGTCAAACATTTCTCAATTACAGCTTAATCTGGGTCCAGGAATATGTGGGAGTTTTGTGGGTTGCTTATGGTCAGTGGACTTGACATTTTTGCTCTACATCATTGTGATACCTTCACATGCCAAGGGTTTACTACATTTGGGATTTAGATTTGGTTATTTAAAAAGCCCAAAATCTGTTGGTGTTTAGTTGTTTTAGTCATGTTCAATTCGTTGTGACCCCATTTTGGGGTTTTCTTGGCATTTTAGCCATTTCTTTTTTAGGTCATTTTTCAGAAGAGAAACAGAAGAAAACCTGACTTGCCCAGGGTCATACAGCTAGTATGGGAGGCTGGATTTGAATCCATGAAGATAAGTCTTCATGATTCCAAGTCTATTGCTCCACCCACTGTGCTACTTAGCTGTCTATACTATTATCTACTTCTGTTACTAGCCTATCTGAATTGTCTTATGTAGCATTTAGAACTTGAGCATTACTAAATACTTCACAGAAAAATGCTTACCTTTATGCTAGTGAATATGGTGAAACAATAAGTAATCATTTCTAGTTATGCAGGAGATAATTGGTCAAACTAATATTGAAACTTACCTGATTTGAAAACTAAATCTAGGAGCTAATTATTGTGGTATGCTGTGATATCATAGGGAGAACAAATGTCATATTTGAGATAATCATTAATTACATTTTATTTGCTCTTAAATTCCTCACTGATTGGGGGCACAAACATATGTGGCTGAATCCTATTACTGTCCATGTCTCAGAAAATGATATAACAAACCCCATAATCATAGCAAAATAGCCCACTGTATCATACAATTTAGAAAGCTGTTTCATAGTGATAGAGCAAGGAAGATAATATCTCTTCTGCAATGGAATGACTTAAGTTGTTTTTTCCAAGATCTTGCTATAATGCCACTTGCTAATATAGCCAGTTTATTCTAAATCTTGCTTGCCAAAGAAGCAAGTTCGCTCTAAGCTGTTAGGATAAAAATTTATGCAGATTCCTACATTTAATTTCTATCTTTGAAATGAACATCACTGCTCTACTTCAAAATTCATGACTTTACAGATCTAGCACACATAATTAGACTAAGCACCCCTTTTCCACAGTTCCAACATGAGTGGAGACCTGTTATGTTCTACTCTTCCTTCCAATTAAAAAAAAAGTTCCATGGTTTTCATTCTTTGTTATTAGAATCCTTTTATTTCTCTCAGCTTTTAGCCTTGTCACATCTTGTCACATCATGATTTTCTCTTTATCAGGAAAAAAATAGAAACATCTCATCATTAACATCTAGCTGATCCTGATCCTGATTGGCCTGATGGATATTTCCTAAAGAGACCAGCTAATGGCAACAACATTCTGAGATCTGAAAAGGTCACTTTGGAAGAAGTAGCAAAGCTACCTAAACAGAATGGTCAGCAATGAGTTTAGAGACCTAAGCATCTAAAAATGAGTATATGCAGTAGTAGTCATCACATAGTTTCAAGAAAGAAGAACAAAGGATAGAGAGGAAAAATTAAAAATATGTTTTTAGATATGACCTATATGGCAATTTGTTTTGCTTCACTATTTTTATATTAAACTAAAGTTTTGTATTTCTTTCTTTTTTTCTTTTATGAGTATGGAAAGGGAAAGGTGAGAGAGGCTTGATAATTAAAAATAATTTTCAAAAAAGAGCATCAATAAACTATTAAAAATTCTTTTTTAATTAAAATTTTTTATTACCAAAACATGGATAGATAATTTTTCAATACTGACCCTTGCAAAACCTTGTATTCCCAAATTTTCCCTCCTCTTCCAACCCTCCCTTAGATGGTAAATAATCCTATATATGTTAAACATGTTAAAATATATATGTTAAATCTAACATGCATACATATTTATGCAATTATCTTGCTGCACAAGAAAAATCAGGTCAAAAAGAAAAAAAAATCAGAAAGAAAATAAAATACAAGCATATAACAACAAAAAGAGTGAAAATGCTATATTGTGATCTACCCTTAGTTCCCCCAGTCCTCTCTCTAGGTGTAGATGGCTCTCTTCATCACAATATCATTGCAACTGGCCTGAATCATCTCATTGTTGCAGAGAGCCATGTCCATCAGAATTGATCAATGTGTAGTCTTGTTGTTGCTGTGTATAATGATTTCCTGGTTCTGCTCATTTCACTTAGTATCAGTTCATGTAACTCTCTCCAGGCCTCTCTGAAAACATCCTGCTGGTCCTTTCTTACAGAACAATAATATTCCATAACATTCATATACCATAATTTATTCAGCCATTCTCCAGTTGATGGGCATCAACTCAGTTTCCAGTTTCTTGCCATTACAAAAAGGGCTGCAACAAACATTTTTGCACATGTGGGTCCCTTTCCCTCCTTTAAGATCTCTCTGAGATATAAGCCCATTAGAAACACTGCTGGGTCAAAGGGTATGCACAGTTTGATAACTTTTTGAGCATAGTTTCAAATTGCTCTCCAGAATGGTTGGATCCGTTCACAGTTCCACCAACAATGTATCAGTGTCCCAATTTTCCCACATCCCCTCCAACATTCATCATTATCTCTTCCTGTAATTTTAGCCAATCTGACAGGTGTGTGGTGGAACCTAAGAGTTGTCTTGATTTGCATTTCTTTGATCAATACTGATTTAGAGTACTTTTTCATATGAATTAGAAACAGTTTCAATTTCTTCATCTGAAAATTTGATGAGATAAAAGATGGAAAAAAAGAGTTTATGTAGAAACCAAACTATTTGTAGTAGCACGCACACGTGTATGTGTGTGTGTGTGTGTGTGTGTGTGTGTGTGTGTGTGTGCCTATTAGCAAAAGACTGGAAATACAGTGAGTGACCATCAATTTGGAAATGTATAAAAAACTGTAGTATATAATTTTAATGGAATATTATTGAGCTATAAAAATGATGAATATAAGGAATCCAAAAAAGTTGAAAGACTTGTTGAATTTATGCATGATGAGTTGGAAGTGACATTATAATAATGCAAACAAAAATAATTATTTATGAATAGATTATTATTGAAATAAATTTTGAAATAGAAATATAAATTTAGTAATTATTATAGTCAATCATGGACTCATGGAATAGATGAACAATTCACCTTCATCCTTTCCTTAGACTGATTATGTGTAGTTGATTATGTACATAGAATGTTATTATATTTTCAGATATGACTGATGTTTTGCTTTCACTAAACTTGGTTATAGGCGAAGGCTTGATCTGGGGAGTGAGGAGAATTATATCTAGAAATTAATAAAATACATTGAAAGAAGCTAAAAAGGTAAAAGGGCAGTGAGTAAAACACTGAGTTGGAATCAGGAAAATTCATCTCAGACACTGACAAGTTTTGTGGCCCTGGGCATGCCACTTAACTCTGTCTTAGTTTCCTTATCTGTAAAATGAGTTGGAGAAGGAAATGGCAAAACACTCTAGTATCTTTGCCATGAAAACCCCAACTGGAGTCATAAAGAGATGGACAGGACTGAAATGATTGAATAACAATACATAGGCAAAGCTTTAAATGGAGGAAAACAAACAAACAAAAACCAAAAAGGTCAAGATTATTACAAATTCTTTTCAGTGGAATCTATGATTACTCAAAAGTAAAGACTAACAAATAATACACCATGAACTTGCCTGTGTGATTTTCATGGCAAATAATTTAACCACTTTTGGCTTTAGTTCTCCATCTGCAAAATCATGGACTACATAGCCTCTAATGTCCCATTCAATTCTAAATCTAGAATCAAGACCTTGTCAGCGTTCTGATGTGCAAGTGGAAATGAAAATTATAAGGAATTCAGAGAATCATGGGAAAAATTATAGGAATGGATGTACAATAAAGTAAGCAGATCCAGAGCTGCAATGTAACCAAAAAGAACAATAAAATGAAGCTTAGTGTTATAAAATTATAATGACTAATACTGATCTCAAAGAAGATATTCTTCTTAGCAATTCAGTGATCTAGAGGACAATTCCAATAAACTTGGGATGCAAAATACCATCTGCATCCAGAAAGAGAACTATGGAGACTGAATGTGGTCAAAGAATGATATTTTCACCTTTTTTGTTTGTTTGCTTTTTATTTTGGGGATTTTCCCTTTTTGTTCTGATTTTTCTTTTACAACATGACTAATATGGGAATATGTTTAAAATGTTTGTACATGTATAACCTATATTAGATTTCTTGCTGTTTTGAAAAGGGCGGGGCTAAGAGAAGGAGGAAGAAAAAAATTTGGAACTCAAAACCTTACAAAAATGAATGGTGAAAATTATCTTTACTTGTAATTAAAAAAAAAAAACAAAATACCATTGAAATTAAAAAAAAGATATGAGGAATTAATTTTCTCCTTTTCATTGAAGAAATAGAGAGAGCCCATTTTATTATTTCATCATTTCATTTCTATGGAATAGAAACTGCAGACAGATACTAACATGGACCTAGAATTAAGTAAGAGATTGCAGACTGGGTTGCATTTGGGACATTGCACAAAGCTTTTAATCATCACAACCTGTTCCCTAGTAATCAAACACAAATCTATTTATAGCAGAATGGTTTTTTTTTTGGTGATGCCAAATATTTTTCCCCTGAAGAATAATTTATTCTTCTCTAGCATTTTGTTGATACTTTTTGGTGAGTTTATTGTCAAAATGGAATGCTCATTTTGCTTCTTGGATTTAAGAGCAATCCTGTCAGCATAGCTTTTTTCTCACTGCTTCACTGACTTTTCTGTGACAGAAGCAACTTAGGAAATCAAAACTTACAATAAACATCAATGATTCTAAGACAAAAAGAATATAAGAGAAAATTGAAGTCATGTAATAGCTTTCAGGTATTGGCTCAACTATATTAATTTCAAAAATTAGCTTTATTTTATTGATGTCTTTTAAAAATTATGTATCACATTCATTTCTGAGGATATCCTCTCTTCTTCCCAGTGAGTCATCACTTGTAACAGCTAAAAAAAGAAAGAGAAAAGCATTTCAACAAATACAACACATCCAGTATGTATTGTAGTCTACATCCATTGTCAATTATTTTTACAAAGGAGGAAGAAAAGTCTATTTCCTAAATTGTTTTTCTAGAGCAAACTTGGTCCTTATAATTACAGAAGGTTCATGGTTGGTTTATTTCTTTCCATTTACATTGTTGAAATCATTGTGATGATTAGTTCTATTGAACTCTGCATTGGTAATTTTATTATTATTTTTTTTGTTTCATCGTGTTTTTCCTTTTTATAGCTCAGTTATATTCCATTATATTCATATGCTACATTTTTGGAATTCCTCAATACATGGACATCTACTTTACACTTATTGCAACCACAAAAAATACTGCTTGTGGATATTTTGACATGTGAAGAATCTTTCTTACTACTTTTACCTCTTTTGGTATATGCCTACCATAGAATCTCTAGCTAAAGAGTGTGGACATTTTAAATATAATTTCAGATTGATTCTCAGAATTTCTAGAACAATTCATAATTCTAACAGTGTCTATCTTCCCTCAGCTCTTCCAACATTGACAATTTTTATCTTTTGTCATATTAGCCAATTTTCTAGTCATGAGAAAAAAGTCAGAGTTGTTTTGATTTGTATTTTTCTTAGTGTTTTGGAACCCTCTTTCATGTGGTTGATAGGAACTTTCAAATGTTCTGTGTAAATTCCCAAATGGTCTTTGCAATTTTCCATTTGAGAACTAATCATTCATATACTTTGGCCATTTTTAGGGGGAATGCTTTATCTTCCCTGTTTTCTATTTAGCTAGATAAATTTTATTTCTGGAATTGAATTCCAGGATAGTAGCCAAAAACCAGAACTTCTGCTGAAAATAATATTCTTTAAAGTAAGATTCTAGGAACAGACTGAAGGCATTAGAAGGTCTATTGAATATTGGATATATAATTTTAGGGACTAATTTCACGATAGTAGGTAAAGTACGCAAATGATTCCCTGGTTATTATATAGAAATGTTCAAAGATGCACCAGTTGCTCCATGTCTCTAGAGTATTATTCTATAGAAATACATTTTGACTACACTAAAATGATTCCCAAGTAATCAGAGGAAAGTTAATACCTTTTAAAGTGCTGAATCTGGAATTCATATAATTAGTAACATTGTCTACTTGAAAGGCAACTTGGAAAAATGGACTTGGAGTTAAGAAAATCTTAGTTTAGATCCTGTGTCTGATAGTAATTGCATGAGCATGAGTTAAAAAAAAATTAGAGCAAGAGTTCTTAATTTGGAGTCTGTGAACTTTGTTAAAAACACTAACTTTAGGGGCAGTTAGATGGTGCAGTGGCTAGAATACTGGCCCTGAAGTCATGAGGCCCTGAGTTTAAATCTAGCCTCAGACACCTAGTTCTTACGAGCTGTGTAATCCTGGGCAGGTCACTTAATCCCAATTGCCTCCTGAAAAAACAAACAAGCAAACACACACACACACACACACACACACACACACAAAACACAGAGAGATGAGTCAAAAATACTTTCAATTTAATTGGTTTCTTTTGTATTCCTATGCATTTTATTTGGGGTATTTAATACATTATTTTGAGAAGAAAGTTCGTAATTTTCACCAGACTGCCAAAGGGGAACACGGCATGTGTGTGTGTGTGCATGCACACACATATGCATACACACACTGGTTGTGAATTTCTGCAAAGTATGTAAAAAAAAGAAGACTAAGAAGGAGCAGGTGGATAGGTAGGAGGCAAACCAGGAGAGAGTTATGGCACAAAAATCTAGAGAAGAAAGTATTAAGAGGGAGATCCAACAATGTTAAAGACTGCAGGTAGATCAAGAAGGATAAGGATTAAGAAAAAATTGTTAGATTTGGCAAAGAAGAAATCATTATCAACTTTGGAGAAAGCAGTTTAGATGGAATGAGGAATTACAGAGATTAAAATGAGAGAAAAAGAAAAGGAGACACAATGTAGACAGCTTTATCAGAGAATTTAGTATGAAAGGAAGGAGGAACACAGAATGACCGTTAGTGGAAATAGATGAGACAAGAGAGGTGTTTTAATTTTTGCTTATTTATTTTTAAGGATGAGAAAAACCTAGGCATTTTGTGGGCAACAGGGAAATAGTAGACAGGGAGATATTGAAGATTAGTAAGAAAAGAGATGCTAGAGAGAGTAATCAGTGGAACATATGAGATAGAATGAGAACATTTTTGTAGGTAGAAGAGAATGCTTTGGCAAATGGATGGAAAAGGTAGTGGCAAAAGACATTTGAATGATGTGAGATGAGAAAGAGAAGATAAGGGGGACTCAGTGAAAAGTCCTGATTTTTTTCAGTGAAATTTGACATGAGTTGCTTTTGGTGTGAATTCATGGAACTTTTATTGAAAAATTCAAATGTGTAAGAATGCAAAAAGGTAACATAAAAAGGAAATCATACTTTTTCATTTTTTTTCTGTATAAGATTATGCATTGTTTAATGATGTGATTTGGAGAGGGAAATGGCAAATCATTCTAGTATCTTTGCCAAGAAAACTTTGCCAAAAGTCAGACACAACTGAAAAATGACCAAACAATAATGGTGTCATTTATTTTATTTCATTTTATTATTTGTATATGTTCATGTCCTACCACTGAAGCTGCATATGCACAGAGAGTACAGACATTGGTGTCAAATAGAAACTTCCTTCCAAACCACATATTGATTTAGAAAATCACATGTATTTATATATTCATTTCTATGAACATGTAAAAATTTAAAAATCAGATAGGGACTACATTTTATGTTTATTCTTGACCTCTTGCAAGTTATGTGCTTTACACCTCTGGTCTAAATTATGATGGTGCAATGAAGAAGAGTGCTAGACTTAAGAGTGAGGAAAATCTGAGTTTACATCCATCCTTATTTTTTTATTAGTCTTTTTTTAGATGTAAATATTTTATTGTTTTTCAATTATATGTAAAAATAATTTCTAACATTCATTTTTTAAAAATTTGAATTCCAAATTCTCTCCCTTCTTTTCCTCCCTCTTCATTAAGAAAGTTACACATGTGCAGTCATGAAAAATATATTTCCATGTTAGTCATGTTGTCATATACCAAAAAAATCCAAGAAAAATGAAATTTAAAAAAAAGTATGCTTCAATCTGCACAATTCCATTGGTTCTTTTTCTGGTGGTGGTTAGTATTTTTCATTATAAGTCCTTTGGAATTGAAATGATTTTCTAATTGAGGATGCAGGGAAAGAGATGGAAAGTTTGAGGAAAGATAAAAGAGGTTTGGAAAAATCACTATGGGATGAGTGAGGTAGTAAATCAACACAGTGAAAACCAAATTGAGGTTGTTGTTCAGTTGTCATATATGACTCTGTTATTCCATTTGGAGTTTTCTTGACAAATATATTGACATAGTTTGCCATTTCCTTCTCCAGCTCATTTTGCAGACAGGGAAAATGAGGAAAAAGTTAAGTGACTTGAGACTAGATTTGAACTCAGGAAAATGAGTCTTCCTATTCCAGGACCAGAACTCTATCCACTGCACCACCTAACTGCCCAGGTAGAGATTATGTAACCTTAAATTGTAATAGAGCCTATCAGCGCAGGTTTGTGATTTCTTTCAGCTTCATCCAATAACACTAAATAAAGTGATGAGAATAATCCAATGCTAGGGCTCCATAAGCCAAAATCTGACTAAATTATGTTCAACATAATCTGTTTTTGAAGATTGGACAATGTGCAATACATTTTAGAAACATTTATATCTAAAACAATTGAAATAAAATATTGCATTTTTTAAAGTATATGTTCAGTTATCTGAAAATTACAATTATCCAAAATGATTCATTTCCTCAAGATTTAAGTCAGTTGAATATTTTCTGAAATTTTCATTTTATAGTTGAAGGAATATCTCTTAGAACTTTCCCTCCAAATCACAAATTACCTTTTATAGAAAGACCAAAAATATATTTAAGTTTAAGCTCTGATCCTTTAATATAAGTGGTTATGATTAGGAAATGAAAACAGAAATATAAATAGAAACTAGATTATGCTTATCCTACCAATACTTGATTTTTCTGGTAGACATGAGGTGGGGATAAGATTCATTTATCTCTACTATTCTTTGATTCTATAACACTCTAATAATGAATGGGTTAAGGAGCAAATAATTTAAAAATTGATAACTATGTATAAGAAAATTTTAATGATATGACAATATCCCAAAATTTTTGACATAAAATAAAACAATCCCCAGAAAAACAATTATATCTTTGAAAAGATGAAAAGAAAAAAAAAGAGTGAATTAATGAATTAAGTGCAGTTTTTGAAATTAGAAAATAATATTCAACTCAGGCTTTCCATCACATCCAAAAAATTGTGGAATTAGTCAGTATTAAAAGGAATACAAGAAGATAGGTACATTAATGATATGGTATTGCTAGAGCTCTGAACTGTCCCAAGAATTTTAAAGAACTGAACTATGTTTGGACATTATAATTAGGCAGTTTGGTTTAGTAGATCCTACTAAGTTGGAAATGCAATACTGAATAGAGATGGAGAAAATCATGACAACCTACTGATTAAGTCTATTACAAATTTGTATTTTTTTTAGTATTAATTAGGCTCTTCCTGGAGAAGGAAAACACTATTCTTCCTTGATTGTTCTTTATCTCTGCTGTCACAGCAGCCATTTTCTACCTATCTCTTCTCCCATCTCCTTCCCATAGCACCTTTCCTCTCACATGTCAGTCCAGTGCCTTACCTCATACCAAAAAACACTGAATCCTTTTCTCTCTTCTTTTCTTCTTCCATCTCATCTCATAACATTTAGATATCTTCCTCCACCCTGTTTCCTTTACACTTGTCTCACACAAAGAGGTATCCCTTCTTTCCAATATCAATCCTTCTATCCCCTTCCCTCCCACCTTCTCTAATGGATTGTATCTATTTAACACCTACCAATATAAGTACATTTTATGTCCCTGGGTTAGGCTATAAGTTTCATGAACATGGGGATTGTTTTGCTTTCTTTGTATTCCTTGTACTTTCTGGTACATAGAATCTGGTACATAATAACTACATAACAAATATTTATTGGTCAATCAGCTGATTCCCAAAAGGAGTTGTTCAGGATATGGTATAATGGGGACTCAGAAGCTAAAGTATCATATAGTTTATTAAAGGATGCAAGTAAAAGAAGAGGAAGCTGGAAGATCGTCCATCTTATTGGTTGACATCACTTCCAAAAGAAGCATAGCAAGTAAGATCAAGTGACAAGCCCTGCCTCTGGGTGCCTGCTCCCCTGCCCCCTTCCTCCATGACCCTGTGAATACTGATGTGGATGATGGTGGATGGAAGCTGAGGAGCAACCCTTACCCCCCAGCTAAGAACTTGATGAAGCATCTTGGCAAGATCACAGAGTAGCCAGAGGGGGCTTTGATTCCTATCTCTGCTTTGCCTGTTAAAGGGTGATTGAATCAAACCTCAGATCTGCTTTAAATTGGTCCAAAATTTCTTCCTGATTCCTTTTTCTGGGAGAAGGAGACTATTGTGTTTTCTTATAAATGATTTATTTCTCGATTGCATGTATTTATTGTTATTACCTAAGAATGTGTTCCTCAGTTCCACTTTCTACTTAAATTACTACTATTCTATATTTATTTTCCCCTAATACTATTGAAAGTAAATAGGTGCACAAAAATGGATGGGCCTGCAAAAAGAATGTTCTGTCTACAAAACTTTTAATGGGTTATTTACATGAATCCATGCTACCTCTATCTCTACTTTCTCATAAATCAACTAAATCAGTGTTCTTTCTAACCTTTTCTACTTATTTCTTCAGCTGGTTTCAATTTTGCAAGACTAAGCAAATGCATTCAGTGTTCATTTATAAATATCCATATCAAAATAAATCATCAAATAATTATTGAGTGCTTATAATTCAAAAGACTCAAATAATATATGGGAATAAAAATGAATTTTCCACCTTTTTTATTGTTAGTGAATGCCTCAAAGTCCCTTCCTAGATGTGTATATTAAGGAGTCATAAATATGGCTAAATTAGCAGAAGAAAGAGTACTTTTGCTTCTAGGACTCGGATTGAGTCTGTCTTTTTTTTCAGACTACTTATCTACATGAAGAATGGAAAAGACAGGATTCAAAACTGGGGAACTTTAAATCCAAGTGTTTGGTAGTTATTTGGCAAATAACTATAAACTGGATAATTAAACAGCCTTCAGAAATTAAAATTAGAGGCATAGGGAGTAGTCATCTTGGGATAGAGAGCTACCTTATGGGGAGATCCTAAATCTGGCAACCAGGAAGGTTAACCTAAGGAAAGTTAAGTCTCAGCATATGAGGTCTTCTACAGAATTTGTCTAGATAAGAAGAAACTTTTTCTGGTTCCAACCAATGATTTCTACTTTCTTTAAAAGAGCAATAGCAATAAAAATCTGTGGATTTTAAGCTAAATATTGTAGAGACTTCTCTTCCCTCAAGGAAGACATAGTCAAATATTTCAACTGACTCAGAACCTGGAGGTTATAAGCAGTGTCTAAGTGAATGCAAGTACCATACCAAATAGCATCCAGTCAAGCAGAATCTGGTAAAGCTGTGAGAGGAATGAAGAGTCTGTCTGAGAAATATCCAGCATACTGGGATACCAGTATAGCATAATGACCTCTCTACAAGATATCAGTAACTCTGAATTAAGAGAAAGCATGTCTATTCATGCTGGCCATGTTTGTTTCTTTGCATTCTTTACAGGCTTCTACCCTTTCCTCTAATATTATATATGCACATATATTACATGCATGCATACACACATACATACACACATTTGATGGAGAATTTGCCCCATACTTGGGAGACAGAAATGTTTTATGACAATTTTTCTTACTTTGCCATTTTGTTAAATTCTTTTGCTTTGAACTAATTATATCCTCTAGTTGATCACTAAAAATGAAAATTATAGATGGGGTCTCTGAAGCAATGGTTGTGGGGATGTAGACCCATAAAATTGCTTGTATGTGGAATGGTCATTGCTTGAGGCCTTGTCCTTCAAAAAGGGTCAAGAGAAACTGAGTTACAAATGTGCAATTAGATGTTTTTTAGAAGCTTTGTTCATATTATCCTGTTCTAATTTGCAGTTACAATAACCATCAGATATACTTTGTTTCTGGGAGGGAAAGGGAAATATTTTATGATTGTTATTTTTAAAAAATACTATATATCTGTTTTTGGAACAAAATACACATTTTATAGAGACATTTTTGTATTGCCTAAATATTATAAATTAACTTTTAGGAAAAAAAACAATTTAATTATTAAGAAATATCAGATAGAATTCCTAAAAGAATTTCTCAGTGAAAAGAGCATGAGCGTAGACTCAGAAGAACTGGATTTTAGTCATAGCTCTGACACTTACCTATATGACATTGGGCAGTCATTTCCCCATTCTTGCTCCCTCTTTTAGAGATAGTATCTTTGTGTCTCAGGAAGTTATAAGCAGGAAAGGAGATAATATATAGGAATTATGTTATAAACTACAAAGTCCTAAAATGTAAGGTCACTGTTATATACATCTTTTAAGATTAAAAAATGAAATGCTATTCCCAGTTTTCTCCCCATATTCTTCTTATAATGTTACATTTCTCCTTAAGGTTGATAGGAGGGGTAAAAGAAAATGCTGAAAGAGATTTATTGTTTTTTTCTATTAAAAACATCCCTTTGATATAGAAATTTATTCTCATATCAGGAAAATGTAAACATATTGTAAAATAAGTAGAAAATTTCAAATGCATCTCAGAACAGAAGAAATGTGACTCTGTGTGTGTGTGTATGTGTGCATGTATGAGAGAGAAACAGAGACTGAAACAGAGAGACAGAGACAGAGATACAGAGAGAGACAAAGAGAAAGAGAGGAGAGGGAGAGACAGACAGAGAGACAGACAGAGAGACACAGAGAGAGAACTAGCAAAATTTCTTCTTTTTCTATTTTAAGTTCAAAAATATGCAAAGATGGCAAGAGATTTGTCATAACACTGACACCCACTCCTGTCACTGTGGCAATGACTGAATCAAAGTTGTTACAATATAAATGTGCACATTTCATAAAGAGGTACTTAAAATAATGAATGAAACATTTAGAAAGCTTAGATATTAAGCCTTAGTTTTATTAATAAAATATTAGTAGAGTAAATAATTTATATTGCATTATGGCTAAGTACTTGTCTTGAGAAATAATATAACATTCCCTGTTCTCAAAGATCTTTTTATTTGAAACTTTCAGTGCACTTAGATAAAAAAAACCCATAAAAATATTCTCATCTAAGGGCATTAAACAAAACTATCATCTCCACTTTGAGGATGAAAATACTGAGTGAGACTAGAGGGGAAAGGTGCCATCTAACAACTCAAGCCTCATGGTGGCAAATGAATTAATAGACATTTAAAAAAATTCTCTTCCTAGTTATTTCATTTTCAATTTCAATCCATTAAATGTCCAGACAAATAAATTACTTAAGAATCCTACGTGTACTTATCATGTGTAGTTGTGGTGACTCCCAACACAGAGAACATCAGCATTAGGTGAAGAAAAAGAATCAGTTCCTATCCAATCATACTGTCTGCTTCTAGAAATCAATTTAGTTTTCTCAGGCATTTACCATTTCACATAGAAGATCAATCAAGTTCTAAGGGAAAAAGTGAGTTTTTGCACAAATTCTGAATTTTCTGGGTTCTGAGTCAAGAATAATCTTCTGACAAATTGTCTTTTTGGTCCATAACATACTCTATGCCTTACCAAAGCCTCTCATTGAAATAGAGCTTTTCATCTGAAATTTTCAATGCACTTAAAGTCATTATGTAAAACTGTAATCTCTACTTTAAGGTTGAAAATACTGAGACTAGAGGGAAAAGGTGACATCTAACATCGAAAGTCTCATGGTGGCAAATGAATTAATAGTATTTTCATTCCCTCCCTTGAGAGGGATGGATCTCTGCCTCTGACTCTCTGTGTCTTTCTGTCTCTGTCTTTCTCTGTGTATCTGTTGGTGTATTTTTCTTTGTCTGTCTCTTCTTTGTTTTTCTGTCTTTGTCTTTCTCTGTGTCTCTATCATTGTCTTTTTCTTTGTCTCTGTTTTCTCTGTCTTCCTCTATCTTTGTATCTGTTTCTCTCTCTGTCTCTCTCTGTGTGTCTCTCTGTCTCTGTTTCCCTGTCTGTCTCTCCCTCTCTTTCTGTCAGATATACATCACAGACAACTCTTAGGTTTCATGTTAGAAGAATGTAAGGACCATCCTAAGCTTCAAGGTAAGGAGTAGAGCATGCGAGGAGGCATGAAAAAATTAAATAGTTAATGTTATCATGTCATAGTAGGAGAAATTTGAAAGAATAAAGGAAAAGGCATGTGACTCCAGTCAACAGAAAGAAGGAGGAAAAAAAATCAGAAAGGAAAATGAGAAAGGCAGGCAGAAGCCCTTTGAACCAAATGGCTTACACTTAATAGAATTTATTTTGTAGAGAACTTTGTACTAGTTGATCCCCACAGCAACCTTGTGAGGCAGTAGCAAAATATTAATGCATCCATCTTACACATGAAGTAACTGATGAACAGAAAAGTTAAGTGATTTGCCCATTATTTCACAGCTAATGACTGGGAGAATCTCAAGCTTAGGTCTTCTTATCACAATTCTATAACTTGTGATTCTTAACTTGAGATTTATGAACTTAAAAAAATTGATAACTGAATTTCAATGTCATTGTTATTGTTTGTAATATATTCAACAATTTGAGAAAGGTTATTTCAAATTAATATATTTGTTAAATTTTGTTTTTAAAATAAGACAAAATTATAAAAAAATGTTTTTAATCATACTTTTGAATGATGTTTCCAGATATATGCCCATTTGGGACAGGATACAGAGACCCTACTATTAAGAATACTCCTATGGGAAAGAGATATTGAGGGACAACCAATGCCCCATTCTCAGTAACTTAAGATGTTTAAGGAAGAGTTAATTGGATGATTGACTGGCCAAATGCCATTGAATAAATGTGCAGTTTTGCTTGAGAGGCAGTGTTATGTAATGGATAGAAATATAATTCAAAAGCCAGGATACCTGGATTCAAGTTTCACATCCAATATATACCTTTGGACACTATTTGACTTTTGGAAAATTAATTGACCTCTCAGTGCTCTAGGCAAGCCTCTAATTTTAACACCAATGAAAACTCAATTTAATCCAGTAAACATTTATTAAGTGCCTACTGTGTGCAGGCAGAACACTAAGCACTGGGGATAAAATTAATAAAATAGACAGTCCCTGCTCTCAAAACACTTATAATCTAAAGGGGGAGACAATACACAAAAGGAGATTAGGAGAACAGCAGGGGATATCTTATTTCATGGAGCTGAAATCAGACAGGGAAGCAGATGTGGAGTGAACCTTAAAAGTCTAGCTTTTGCTTTTAGAAAGTCATTGGGAGGACATTGGTACTTGAGTCCTTCAATCAGAGAGGAGAGGATGCTGAAGGAGAAAGTGTTAGTCAAGGCTTAAATTAGCAGAATTTAGATTAGATTAGAATTAATGAGTTTAACCTAGAAGGGCAGAGGAGGAAGAGCATCTTATTCCAGGCAGACCAGAAAATATAGAATGGAGACTATAATCATGTGATGAGATCTACTTGCTAAAGATAAAATGCAACAGAACAAGCTGATGAGTTTGAAACACTCTAGGTTTTCACCATAGCAAGTCAAATAAATTCAATTGTCTAGTTAATCTCCATTCTACTAGATAATTAGGCAAATTTCTGATTCTCCTTTAACTGTGTAATCATCACCTTGGAGGAAGGACCATTAACAAAAAATAGGTAAAATCTACTCATCCTCTGATCCTAGTCAAGTTTCTTAACTTTTCAGAATTGTAGGTACCTCTCTAAGACTCTAAGTTGCAGAAAAAGTGCCAACCTCCATTGACAGATGGAGTTTCCTTACCTAGGATTAATTTATTAGTGATATCCCAAATCCAGTACCTTCCCCTCTACCTTTTTCTAAAGTAAAAGGAAAAAAAATATTGCTGATTATTCCCTCTGCCATTAGGAAGAATATCCAAAATGGAAGAATCATTTCCAATTTGACTTGTTAGCAAGGCTTAAAGAAAGGAAGCTAAAAGAACCATGAATTGTAAGGGTACTCCCTCATATTTTGGGTTTAGTCAGGTCATTTGCAACTATTATCTTCCTTCTCACCGATGTCTCCTTTTCAACATTCTTTAAAAACTGGTCACAGCAAACCTCATGCCAGAGTCATAATTAGGAATTCTGATACCTGAAATAAATTCAGTTGGAGGTAGAGACAGGAGATGTCTAAGATGTGATCACTGTTGGGGGCATATAATAATAGCTAACTTATTTTTTTTTCTGGCAAAGCAATCAGGATTAAGTGATTTGCCCAGGGTCATGCAGTTAGTTAAGTATCTAGTATCTGAGGCTGATTTCGAATTAATGCCCTCTGGTCTCCAGAGCTGGTGAATAATAGCTAACTTTATATAGTACTTAAATGTTTACAAAGTGCTTTACAAATATTATTCCAATAGGTTGATCAAATGTAATATAGATGACAATACTACTTAAACTAATCTATTTATTTAGTGCTATACCAAAAATCCCAAGAGACTATTTTACTGACCTTCAATAGAGAAGTGGTCAAGAGATATGAACAGACAATTTTCAGATGATGAAATTAAAACCATCTCTAGTCATATGAAAAGTTGCTCCAAATCACTATTGATCAGAGAAATGCAAATTAAGACAACTCTGAGGTACCACTACACACCTGTCAGATTGGCTAAAATGACAGGAAAAGATAACGATGAATGTTGGAGGGGATGTGGGAAAA
>JAJPUD010000461.1:123877-145688 GCA_023553655.1 Myrmecobius fasciatus | reverse complement strand
TGGCTCTCTGCAACAAAGAATTGTCTCAAACCAGTTCCAATTGTTCACTGAAGAAAACCATATACACCCAGAGAGAGGGATATGAAATATGGACCACAACATAACATTTTCATGCTCTCTATTGATATTTGCTTGCATTGTGTTGCCTTTCTCTGATTTTCTTTTTTTTTCTGTAGATAGGATTTTTCTTGCATAACTTGTCAAGTATTTTAACATTATTAACATGTAGTGGACTTCCTGCCATCTAGGGGAGGGGAGGGGACTGGGGGTAAAATTTGTAATGGAAAGCTTTGTAAAGATCAATGTTGGGGAACTACCCATACATATGTTATACAAATAAAAAGCTTTAATAAAAAAATAACAACAGAATTCATCTGAAAGAACAAAAGATCAAGAATTTCAAGAGAATTAATGAAAACAAACAAACAAACAAAAAACAAATGAGGGTGGCCTAGCTGTACCAGATCTAAAACTATATTATAAAGCAGCCATCGTCGATACCATTTGGTACTGGTTAAGAAACAGAGTAGTTGATCAGTGGAATAGGTTAGGTTCATAGGATGAAATAGTCAATGACTATAGTAATTTAGTATTTGACAAACCCAAAAACTCCTGTTTTGGGGACAAGAACTAACTATTTGACAAAAACTGCTGGGAAAATAGGAAACTAGTATGGCAGAAACCAGGCATTGACCCACACCTAACACCACATACCAAGATAAGGTCAAAATGTGTTCATGATCTAGATATAAAGAATGACATTATAAACAAATTAGAACAACATGGGATAGTTTACCTCTCAGATCTGTGGAGGAGGAAGGAATTTGTGACCAAAGAAGAACTAGAGATCATTATTGATCACAAAATAGGTAATTTTAATTATATTAAGTTAAAAAGTTTTTGTACAAACAAAACTAATGCAGATGAGATTAGAAAGGAAGCAATAAACTGGGAAAACATTTTTACATTCAAAGGTTCTGATAAAGGCCTCATTTCTAAAATATAGAGAGAATTAACTCAAATTTATAATAATTCAAGCCATTCTCCAATTGATAAATGGTCAAAGGATATGAACAGACAATTTTCAAATGAAGAAATTGGAACTATTTCTAGCCATATAAAAAGGTGCTCCAAATCACTGTTGATCAGAGAAATGCAAATTAAGACAACTTTGAGATACCACTACATACCTGTCAGATTGACTAAGATGACAGGAAAAGATAATGACAAATGTTGGAGGGAATGTGGGAAAATTGGAACACTGATACATTGCTGGTGGAATTGTACACGGATCCAATCATTCTGGAGAGCATTTTGGAAGTATGCTCAAAAAGTTATCAAACTGTGCATACCCTTTGACCCAGCACTGTTTCTACTGGGCCTATATCCCAAAAAGATCTTAAAGGAGGGAAAGGGACCCACATGTGCAAGAATGTTTGTGGCAGCCCTTTTTTTTTTCAATGTTTTTTTATTTGCATAACCTATGTGTGGGTAATTCTTCAACAATAACCCTTACATAGCTTTCCGTTACAAATTTTCCCCCAACTCCCCACCCCTCCCCTAGATGGCAGGATATCCACTACATGTTAATTATGTTAAAATATTGGCAAATCGAATATATGTATACATATTTCCAAACTTGTCATTGTTGTACAAGAAAAATCTTGTCTACACAAACGATATATCAGATAAAGGAAACACAATGTAAGCAAACATCAATCAAGGAGTATGAGAATGTTATGTTGTGGTCCACATTTCACATCCCTCTCTCTGGGTGTATATGGCTTTCTTCAGTGAACAATTGGAGGTGGTTTGAAACATTTCATTGTTGAAGAGAGCCATGTCCATCAGAATTGATCGTCATATAGTACTGTTGTTGTGTGGCAGCCCTTTTTGTAGTCTCTAGAAACTGGAAATTGAATGGATGCCCATCAATTGGAGAATGGCTGAATAAATTATGGTATATGAATGTTATGGAATATTATTGTTTTGTATGAAACAACCAGCAGGATGATTTCAGAGAGGCCTGGAGAGACTTGCATGAACTGATGCTAAGTAAAATGAGCAGAATCAGGCGATCTATTTATACACAGCAACAAGACTATATGATGATCAATTCTGATGGACATGGCTCTCTTCAACAATGAAATGTTTCAAACCAGTTCCAATTGTTCAGTGATGAAGAAAGCCATATACACCCAGGGAGAGGCCTGTGGAAACTGGGTGTGGGCAACAACAGAGCATTTTCATGCTTTCTGTTGATGTTTGCTTGCTTTTTGTTTTCTTTCTCAGGTTTTTTTTTCCTTCTTGATCTGATTTTTCTTGTGCAGCAAGATAACTATATAAATATGTATACATATATTGGATCTGTCATATATTTTAACATTATTTGTTAAATTATATTTAATATGTATTGGACTATCTGCCATCTAAGGGAGGGGATGAGGGGAAGGAGGGAAAAAATTTGGAACAGAAAGTTTTGCAAGGGTCAATGTTGAAAAATTACCCATGCATATGTTTTGTAAATAAAAAGCTTTAATAAAAAAAGAAATAAACAAATATTCCAATTTAGAAATAGAGATCATGGAAATTGATGATATTGATAAACCAGAAGGCCAGAGTGTGTGAAGTGAACTAAAGATTTCAGTAGGCAAAGAAGACTGTAAGTTAGATTCTGAATTTATTGGAGAGGGATAAGAATCAACTTGATGTGCATCAATGGCAGCAAAAATGATCTGGACAGGATGGAATGACTTTTTAAAGAGGAGATGCCATTGCTGAGTGAAGTGACAGATGAAAATGGTGGGAAGGATAGTCATATGGCATGTTTCCTCCTGCCTTGTATATCATGGTGATGTGAGAGAAGGAGCATGAGTCTTGGAGAGGAAGCTAAGGGATGGAGCATTTCCAGATAAAGCTGGATTTCAATGAGTATCAAAAAATAAAACAAATCTGAGAGGAAAAGGTCTGTGATTATAGGATCATATTTACTGCTGGAAGTTACTAGTCCCTTCATCTCATGAAGATGAGACCCAGAAGATCTCAAATGAGATAGACTCAACTGGAAACTAGCTGTCCAATGTCATGTCAGTAGTGAGAAAGTCAGCACCAAAATTTGGGTTATCTAGTACTAAATTAGTCTTTATGAGCCCATTTTCTTGGCAGGGATACTGGAATAATTTGTTATTACCTTCTTTAGCTCATTTTACAGATGAGGAAACTGAGGCAAACAGGATTAAGTGGCTTGCCCAGGGTCACACAGTCATAAGTACTTGAGACCAGTTATCAACTCAGGAAGATGAATCTTCCCGACTCCTGATCTAGTAGTCTTTCCATCTAGCTGCCCAGCTGTGACTGGTGAGACCATTTGGAGGATTGCTTTGCTGCTGCTCTTGAAATAATCTTATTTTTCTTACCTGGAAATGGTCCCTGGATGTGGTGATTCACTGTGGCTAGGAGGGAAGGGAGGAGAGCTAGGGAGACATCTCTCTCTCTCACCCTAGTGGGAAAGTGCTCTGCCAAAGGGACATAGTAGGATGGGACTTTGGGGATGGCAGCTGGAGGCTGTGCAAGGATGGCAGTGGGGTGAAGGGAGGGACTGTGGTAGAAAGTATGACCTCTGAGGGGAGTAATCATTCTAGGGCTTGTGACATTCACTTGTGTGTCCCAATATGGTGGAATCTAGGGGACAGATTCTAGATTTCCCCAGGCTGGCTCTGCCTTGTGCATTCAGATCTCTGCCAAATCTGAGGTCCACTAGAGATTTTGTCGTGTGTGTGTGTGTGTGTGTGTGTGTGTGTGTGTGTGTGTGTGTGTGTTGGAGTTAAGTGACTTGCCCAGAGTCACACTGCTAGCAAGTATCAAGTATCTGAGGTGAGATTTGTACTCAGGTCTTCCTGATTCTAGAGCCGGTGCTCTATCTATTTTTGACTCAAGATCTGCCCATAAATAATAAAAAACTGCCTTCCTAATCCATTCATGTGACCCATTTCTGCTCCCTTTTGTCAGCCCATTATTTTATTTAGAAATGAATTAGGGGAAGGACAAACAAACTATTACACTCCATGTTTTCCAAAATGCTAGAAGGCAGTGGAATGTAAATTGATAATTATTATATTGCCAAGGTTAATTAAGCAGGCAGGCCCCTGACAATACAGGTGGGACAGTCTTAAGGACATTTGAAGAACCAGAGATATTAATTATTGAACAGCAGAGATGTGACATAAGGTTTAAATTGTGAAGGTTTATAATAAAATGTCTTCACTGGTTCAGTTGCATTGTTAAGGTTATTTTAACATGGTGTCATTGTGACAGACACTACAGGCTGCTAGGTGGTAGAGTGTTGGGCTTGGAGTCAGGAATTTCCAAATTCAAAATTTTAAATTCCTGCCATGGATCAGACACTGTGCTGAGTGCTTGAAAAATATTATCTCACTTTGGAGGTAGGTGTCATTATTTTCTCCATTTTACAGTTGGGAAAACTGAGGCAAATAGAGATTAAGTAACTGGTTTAGGATCACACTGCTTGTAACTATCTGAGGCTGGACTGGAACTCAGCCTTGATTTCAGACCTGATATTCTATCCATTACACTGTCTGGCTACCATACATATAGTGGTTTTCAGACCCTAAAGTACTATATAAATTCTAATGATTATTATTTTCATGCTACTGAGTCCTGGATGTGAACAATTCACTACTTTCCCTGCCATGGCCATCCTTATTTAAGAGGCAGATAACAGGTTAAATAGTTGTATGTTTTCAGGATTTTATTTCATGTGAAATTGTGGTGATGCTGACTGAATGGGTAGTTTCAGAGCATGATGAACTCACTTCTTAGCAAGGTCAGCAGCACAGCAAGGCAGGTGCCCTGCAGGGCTTCCTCTTGAGCATCTCAGCCAAGGCTCTCAGTGGAGCTAATGTGCTAAATGAGCACATTGCTCCTCAGTTTCTTGGCTATTTAGCCATAGGGTTTGCATTGATTTTTGCTGCTGTCCTTGACTATGTGGTACTAAATCTCGTGTTTAAAGCAGCCTCCCTTACCTGGTTTGTCACGTCTTCTGCAAGCCGAGGCCCTCTGGGAAACCATTCTCCCAGAAGGACCTGTCTGCTCCAAATCATTGAGCTGAGGCTTTATGTCTCATTTTATTGGAGCCAACATGATACTGTAAGCACTTTAGGTCAGGAACTCGGCATTTATTTTTTCTCTGAAATCCTGATATCCTGAAGATTCAATTTACTTTATTGTAACCATAAGAGGTCTTTTAAATAATCCCTCCAAATGACCTTGTATTTTCTGTGGTGTAGAGCTTCTAAAGCAATATAACATCTGATTTTTTTTCTTTTTTAAATGTAGAAGGTGAATGCCTACAATGATCTGAAAGGGAAGTCTGCAGATTGTAAGGGTTATTTAATGAAGAAAAAGGGCCTGGAGTGGAATACCAGATGAGCTGGCAGCAGCATTAAATAAACAAGGGAACTAGCTATTACTTCATTTAGGCTAGTCTAGACCAGAAATATTTCTGAGGTGAACAGATAGCTTTTTTCAACATCATAAATCTTATTTTTTCAGACTCCCACAATTACAGTTACAGCTGAGAAGTAAAAAGGTTTAAGTACAAGAAATATGCTTTGGAAAAGATTTATTATTGGACTCTGGAGAAAGAATGAACCAATTTCATTTTGTTTACTTGCTGTAAGATGGTATTAGACTTTAATGTTAATGATTCAACAGAGGAGGTAAGCATAGAACAGACAACAATCAAATATCTGTCCAAATACTTTTTCATTTGGTTTCTTCCCATTAATTATTGAATTCTGGTTCATTTGCTGTCATTATAACTTTTGAAACTTACAATCAAGCAACTGAGAGGTTTTTTCTGAAGATTCTATTTTTATTAATTCTTGCTTTTTTTTCAGGTTACTGTTTGAAATCCATGTCCACCAAAGTCAGTTGGGGTGTTGGGAAGAGGAATTATGTTTAATAAGCCCTCTTTGGTAATATATTCATTTTTCAGAATATGATGTTTTTGTTACCGCTATATTTTAGCTTTTGTAATATCTAGATGAAATGTTGAAAGAGAAGAAGATAAATATGTATGAAGTTTGAAGAATTTGAATAAAGATATAATTGGGTTCAGGAAAAACCCAATCTTTTTGCATGCATTCATTTAAAAGAAACACAGTTCTTAGTTTCTTTGTTCAATGTTCATAAGCCATGTAATGAGAAACTGAATGGCAAAAGGAAGGTGCTGGAGATGAAGATTGAGCACAGGAGCCAAAGATAAAAGCATAGATAGCATGCTTGTCAGCTTTGCAGATGACATAAGCTGGAAGGATTTGCTAACACATTGGGTGACAGTCAGAATCCAAAGGATTCAGCAGGCTAAGAAAGATGTCAACAAGATTGTCTCTATTTGGGTCTTCCATGGGTCTGTCCTTAATCCTGTTGTCTTTATCAGTGACTTTTATAAAAGCTGGTCAAATTGTATTTGGAAGACTGTATTCAGTTCTATACACCATATTTTATGAAGAATATTGGCAAACTGGAGAATATCAAGAAGACAATCAGGATAGTTAAGGATCTCAAAATTATGCCATTCAAGAATTAATTGAAGAAATATAGACTCTTTAGCCTTTAGAAGTAGAGACTTATGGAGGGCATAATATTAGTTAGCATTTATATAATGATTTAAGTTTGCAAAGTACTTTATAAATAATATCTCCTTTTATTTTTACAACAACTTTGGAGGGAGTATTGCCCTCATCTTATAGATGAAAAAACCAAGATAGAGAGAACTTAAAGGACTTTCCAAGGTTTATGTAGCCAGCAATAATCTGAAACTGATTTAAACTAAGGTCTTTCTGACTCCAGGTTTAGTACCCTCTCTACTGTGCTACCTTGTTGCAGCTATATTTAAGTATCTGAAGAGCTGTCACATGGAAGAAGGATATGATTATTTTTCTGCTTGTTCTCAGAAGGCATCACTGAAGTAATGGGTAGAAATTATAAAGAGGCGGATTTAAGTTTGATATAAGGAAAACTTTCCCAATAGTTAGAGATAACCAAAAGTGGAATGATATTTTTCAGGAATAAATTAAGGCTCTGTTGTCTTAATCCCACTGTGGATAAGACTAGGGATAGGACCATTCAGAACCTGCCATGGAGAGCAATTACAATGAAGAGTCTTTAGTGGGAGGCAGGAATCTTAGTCTTTCCAGAGCAGACTGCAGCAGTAATACCTAAATTCCTGAGGTTTAGAAGAAAGAGGCAGAATATTTAAGTCAATAGTAGCTTAGTTTGGCTAATTTGAAGTAACCAGCAAGGTGAGATTAGAGATCAGAGACAGATGTATTCAGCATCTAGATGTATAAATGAACAATATGGCATCATCTGGATTTAGGGGAAGGGAGAAATAGAAAAATAAGATCTGTAGTTGGGAAAAAATTCAAGAAACCAATTGTTTAGATAAATTTGATCTTATGTACAAAGGAGTTATGGGAAGGGGAAATTGATTTGTTTAATCCAGTGATCATTCAGCTATTCTTTTGAGATCTACTATTTTGGGCACAAATGAGCTTTAACTCTGGATGGCTCCAAGGAATTTGTAGCATATATCATGTGACAAAAAGTTGTATTTACACCATAGTAGACTAGACACCATGGGAAATGGATGTTTGATGGATGAATGAATGAGTGGTTAAATTCTCTGACCAATCAGTAAAAACTCATAATGAGAAAGTTTGTCAAGGTATGGCAAGCATAATACTGTACCCTAGCAGTTACTTAGATAATGATATCTCTTTTGGAACATTTATTTAGCATTCTAGCTCAGGAGGGATAGATCACTCACTCCCTGTTGCAACTGCATCTGGAACTCTTTCTTCCGTCATTTACTCATGTGCCAGACACTGGGAGTAAGGAGTCCCAGTCACCAACTTTTGATGACATTAGTGGCTTGGAATAGGAGCTATAACAGAGTGGGAAAGGGTTGGGGGTTGAGGAATAGTAACAGGAAAACAAGGATTTTTTTTTTCTTTTGAGGGAGGGATTGAGCTTTCTACCTATATAGAAACAGTCCTGTTTGGTTTTCCCAGATTTTTTCTTCAATTAAAGATAGTTCTCTTTCCTTTCTACTATTATTACCTGTTGTTTCTGACTAGGGTTTCTCTTCTTGACACAGGACGGAACAGAAAGCCATCTTACTTGTTTGGTGTTTCTGCTCCTGAACCAAACACACAAGCATTTTTTTTTGTTTTTGTTTTTTTTTTTTTTTTTTGCTTTTCTAGTTTTTAGTGAGAGTAACAAAATGAAAATAGGGAAAAGATTTCCTTCCATGCAACGCTTCCCAATTTTTCCTCTTTTTAAAATTTAAACAAATCATCAAGGCAAAAATAAATGTGCATGGATAACAACAGCAGATTTTTTTGCATTTACTAATCCCAAAGATGAGATTCATTCTCATTTCAGAGAAAAAAAGACTCAGACTTTTTCCTGGACAGAAGGATATGAACAGGAAGTATACAGAGCAAGAACTGAGTTGAAGGGAATAAAGTTTTATAGGGCAGTAGGAGGGAAGGTGATTCTTTTTCTGGGAGCTACTCTTCCCTCCAGGTTCCTCTCAGACACTCCGTCTGAAGTTATTAAACTTTTATTAAGATCATGCTATGGGTCAGGCACTGTGCTAAGCACTGGGAATACAAAGAATGGTCAAGGATAGTCCCTTCTCTTGAGAAGCTCACAGACTAATGGGGAAGACAAGACACAAATAAGTATGTACAACCAGGATTAATTGGACATGATCAACAGAAGAAAGATGTTAGTGTTAAGAGGAATCAGGAAAGATTTCTAATGGGATATGGAATTTTGGCTGGTCATGCTTTTATTACCTCAAACCTGGAATACTAAGCGGCATGGCTGGGAATAAGCCTGTCTCATGTCTTTGCATTTCAGTCTACCTTTCACTCTACTGTCAAATTAATTTTCCTATAGAGCTAACTATTTCCATTACCTTATTCCATAACTCCAGTGGTTTCCTATCACCTCTAGGATCAAATATAAAATTCTCCCATTTGAAACCCTTCACAAGCTAACCACCTCCTATCTTTCCAGTTTCCTTATACCTTATTTTGACCCATATATTGTGATTCAGTGACTCTCCTTGTTGCTCCTCACACGAGACACTCAATCTTCATGTATTGACTACTAGATATACCTACCACAGCCACCACTTTTCTGTTATCTATATCTGGACTTCCACCCTCTCACTTAGTCTGGCCATCAATCTCCTTTCCTACATTGGTCTTCCCACCAGGGTGGAATAGGGTGGATGCCTCCTTCCCCCACCACCTACTTAGCCTGGCAACTGATGCTACTCAGTGTCCAGGATATACTAAGGGGAAATTCTGGCCACTTGAACTACTGTTGCTTCTCTCTATCCTTCTTCATGGTAAATTGAGCACTAATGCTTATCAGTCCCTTTGCTCTTCTGTCCACTATGCCCTGTGCCCAATAGATCTCTTCTCTAATGTGTTCCAGCAGAAGGATCTCTGAGTTGAGTGTTAAAGAGCATGAATTTGAACAGTGGGCAGCTAAGTAGTGCAGTGGATAGAATGCCTAGCCTGGAGTCAGGAAGACTTCTCAATTTCAAATCTGGCTTCTACTAGTTTGGATCTTGGACAAGTCACTTAACATAGTTTGCCTCAGTTTCCTCATCTGTAAAATAAGCTAGAGAAGGAAATAGCAAACTACTCCAATATCTTTGGACATGATTGGAAAATGACCAAACACCACCAACTCCACCAAACACCACCACCATTCGAACCATAGTTGTAAGACTAATAAGTTATTTAACCTTAGTCAAGTTACTTTGCTTCTCTAGACTGGTTTCTTCATCTGAAAGCAAAGATTTCAGACAGTGATCTCTAAATTTCTCAACAGCTGCATTTCTATTGTCTTATCATGGGTCAATTTCTCTTATATTCTTTTCATCTTCTGGTGGTTCTTGAAACCAAGCTTTTATTGGAAAATACCATTGGTCCTCTCCCTGAGAGTAGACACTTTCTTTCATACCCCTTGATCAACTCAGGGTAAGGAGGAAAAGTTAGCCTACTCCTTATAACTTGCTTCAACCTTTAATCAACAGTCTCCTTTAAACCTCTCATTTTGTCCAGATTCTTACTGTGACCATTTATGGACCTCAAAGTAATAATCCTCCATCCTCCCCAATAAGAACTTGACTCATTGTTTTCTCCACCTCATCCCCTGCAGCAGTTCCTTGTGTTCATTAATTTTCAGGATTTATGTTTTTACTTGACTGAACCATGCACAGGAATGGTCATATCTTAGAAACCATTCTCACCATTTTGGTATTTAGGAATGGGCTGAAGCTGTAATGAATAACACCAGAGGTGGATCAATTAGTGTCAGTTATAGCGGGAATGGAGAAGGACTGGGAGAAGAGAATTTGCTCTTTGCTCCTCTATTCCTTTTCATCATTATCAATTCTTTCAACCATGCTCTGGAAGCATCCTGGGGTAACATAAGAAATGGAAATGGAATGAAGGGGAATTCTGAGATTGCAGGTGAATGAGTGAGAAGAGGAAGCAGAATGGGAAGAAAATACTAAGAAACTAATTGGTGGGGAAGGGGAGTAGCCTGTGGTCATTTTAAGATAGTCATTGGTATGTTTAGCATGTCTAGTATTTTATCATAAGTACTAGAAAAACTGAACTTGTAATTAATAGGAAGTAATCTGTATACATGATGCTCAGCTCATTTAGAAAGACTGATTCATTTTATGATTTGTGCTGTGGGTATTGACTAAACACTATAGTTTAGTTGTCATTGGCAAGATGTCAAATCTGAATGTACAATCTTTTATCTCATTAATTCCAAGTCTTCACCATTAAAATCTCCCACTGACTTCAGTGGCACTCAATCACATATTACAATAATGATTGTTCTCTAAATGAATAGAATGTGGTCAAATATAATGCATTCCAGGCATACATACAAACATATTAGAGATTCAGACTCTGTTATTCCAAAGGATCATTTATATTAGTAAAGTAGAGCTAGTGTGGATGTGATTATAATTCTGGCTGATGTATTAAGATATAGCTATGGTTAATAATTCTAGAGCAGATTTTTTTTAAATAAGTCAGACAATCGTTTGACTAGAAGAGATTATTCCCACCAGATATGAAGAAGGACTGCATATCCAAGATTATTGACAGGTATTTGTTTAAAATCTTCTTGAAGATCTCCAGGAAACTTAGAAAGCTATTCTAGCTAGGCTCTTGCATAGGTTATGTGGATGGATTTTGTGACAATGCAGTAGATTTAATCTTAAAATGTGATAGGTAAATAATCTCACTCATTCATTTATTCATCTTTTAATTTATTTTAAATCAAATAATATGATTATATTTAAACTGAAAGAAACTTCAGAAGTTGTTTAGCCCAAAACCTACCTAAGCACATTCCCCCAACAAATGGCTCCCCCATTCTATACTCAGATGCCTCCAATGATAAGAAAGTCCATTACCTTAAGAGATAGTCACAACAACTTTTGTATAGCACTAATCATTAGAAAGTGTATTTGTATCAAACCAAATCTTCCTCTGAGTAACATCTGTTGCTTCTCCTTCTGCCTTCTGGAATAAAGCAAAATCAATCTAATCCCTTTTCCATAGGACATCCTATTAAATAGTTAAAGGTAATTATCATGGTCTTCCTGTATTCTCCTCTCCAGAATAAACAACAAATCTTTTGTTTGATGTTATTTAGGATTTTCTCCTGATTCTCATCACTGTCTTGGAATATTTTCTAATTTGTAAAGGTCCTTCCTAAAATATGGCACCTACAACTGAACAGGTATGGTTTGATCAGGGTAGAATGCATTTAGTCAGTCAATAAGCATTTATTAAGTACCTAGTGAGTTCTAGGCTCTATGCTAAGCATTGGAGTGGAACTAACATTTCCCTCATCTGGGAGATGATACCTATTAATGCCTTCTAAAAGCATATTAACTTTTTTGACTACTATGCCACATTGTTGATTCATTTTGAGTTTCTTATTCACTAAGACTCCATCCCCCAGCTTTTTGACATAAATTATTAACTAATTATGTATTCCATACTTATACATTTAATTTATGAAATCAACATGTAGAATTTTATTTATCCCTTTTGAATTTGTAGATTTATTTTTCCTGAAATGAAGAACATTATTTACACATTTCTAGCAATCCATAAAACTTAGCAATGTTAAATTTATCTTTAGGAGGAGTTCTAGAAAAGTTAAAGAATTATGGTAATTAATACCATACAATGTTACAAATAACTTTCATATTTTTAAATTTGGCATGCCCATGATTATCTCTCCTCTGGAGGCCAAGTAAATAATTAAGGACACCTGTTTCCATTATTGCAAAGAGAAAGGCTCAGATTTAAGACCCAATATTTTTTGCTTTATTTCTAAATCTACTTATGGCTTGTTTACAAGGTCATTTCCCCTCTGAATATGTATTGATTTCTATTTTTGAATGATAATGCTTTCTTGAAATATACCAAGATAAAATGGCTTCTTAAGAAGTCCCAAAGGCTCCCTATGTTAGAGTTCATAGTAGAATAATTCCAGCCTTCCAGTCTGTGAAATTGCTTCATGTAAACTTCTTTTATTTTTCTAAAGAATGAGAGATGGATGAGCCCTCCTGCTCAGCAGAGGCTGCAGTTATATTAAAAAGACTCTAGTTTCAGTTGAATGATTTTTGTATATTTGACCAAAAATAGCCATTTTAATGCTTTCCATGTGCAGGATTAAATTTTTGATCCAGGATAGGAGTTCTTAAGCTTTTTTTTTTTTTTTTGATGGGAAGAGGGCCATAGATTCATTTGGCAATTTAATGAAGTTTAAGGACTCCCTCCCAGAATATTTGTTGCCTACTGCCTAACTGTGAAATGGTTATATTACTGGATTTTATATTGTAAATATTTCCACTAGGGCTGGAAGCAATGAACACATTTTACATAATTATAACTTTGTTTAGTGTGAATTCAAATATACATGACAAATTTATGAATCACAGAAGTCATTATCTGCAGTAATTTGGACCTAGCTGTGCATTGATACCTGCAGAAAATGTCAAATTTCAGCTAAAGATTGTGAAAATAATGCAGTTTTTCCCAACCATGTTCATGAATCCCTTGAAATCTTTCCATAGATTCTTTGAAGTTTTTAGGTCCCATGGGTTCCAGGTCTAAGAAAACTAGAATTTTGAAACATTTAAGAGATATAAAACTACCTAATGATTATGTTCAAATCTGATTCAATAGAAATAAATACGATCTTAGGCAAGTTCTTAACATCTCTGTGAATTGTTTTTCCCAAATGTAAAATGGAGATAACATCATCCTGGACTATCTCACAGGAGCAATAATTTGTACAAAATTGTGGTGAAGATATTGTAAGATTAGTTTATGACTGAGATTTTTTTTGAAACAATGGTGTTATATCTAGGGATAAAGGGTAATTTAAATAAAACTTTTATAACTTGTCATTATGAAAGAGACAGAAGGGGGTGAGAGTCAATGTAACACATTTGTCATCAGAGCAGATAATTAGTCCAGGATCCTTTTTTTGTTATTGTTGTTTTATTTTTGTCTTTTTATTCCACAGTATCTGGCCCACTGTAAATTTTTACTGCTTGTTGATATGACCTCCTGTCACAATTCCAATATTATTTTTTTAAAATTTCAATAGTATTTTATTTTTCCAAATAAATCTAAAGATATTTTTCAGCATTCATTTTTGTAAGACTTTGTGTTCCATAATTTCCTTTTTCCCTTCCTTATCTCCCCCATGTTCAAAATAACAAGCAATCTCACATAAGTTAAATATGTGCAATAGGATCATTTTTGATGGTGAAGGCAGAGGTTAGAGAAGTTCTTAGAATAAGCTGGTTATAGAGGAGTGAAACATGCCAGAGGTATTCAGTCTCAGTCAGCTCTGCCCTAGGATTCACTACTGCTCCTATGTTAATAAATTATTTCCTCTGGGATGATTAGGGATGGGGCTGGAATGTCAGGAGATATTGTCTCACAGAACTGATGCAGTGTAGAGGAGGAAGGATGGTGGAACAAGCAATTTCTTATTTAACAGGCTACTTTGGTAAAAGAACTAGGCTAGTGTGTTGGACCTGGTTTAAGATCGAATTCAAATCCTATCTCAGACACTCACTGACTGTATGGCACTGAGCAAGTCACCCTCTCTCAAACTCAGTTTCCTCATCTGTAAAGTTGTTCCAACAATAACACCTCACTCCCATAATTGTTGTGAGGTTAAACTGAAATAATATTAGTAAAGTGCTATATAAGTACTAGCTATTATGATCACAATCCTACCTCAAAATTTCTATAGCACATAGCTATAAGGATTATAATAATTCAAAAAGAACAAGGTATTAGCAAGAAATCAATTAAATTTGTTCCATTCTAATCCATTTATTAGGTATCTATTAAATATTAGGCACTGGAGATAAAAAAAATAAGAATCAAAATGGCCAGAAGGAACAAAACCACAAACATTGTACTATAGAGTCTTCTGGAACATTACAATTTTCATTTCCAAACATAGTCAGATTTTCATGCCATGATCAGTGAAAGAGTGGTCTTCAAAGTATGACTTGCATTTCAGATCAAGGGTGAGAGACCTAGAGGTATTTAATCCACCCATCTCAGTTTACATGTAAGGAAACTGAGGTAAGTTAAGCAATTTGCCCCCCCCCCCATGTTATTTGAGAACAAGTGGGATAGCTAAGATTTGAACACAAACCCTCTGACTATATATCTGGGCTCTTTCTACAATGTCAAGAATGCTTTGTGCATTTATCAAATATTGTACTGAGCATCAACTGTGTGGAAGACAGTAATTAAAAGGCTTGTTTAAAGTCATTTGGTGCACTAGATAGAGCTCTAGGCTTAGAATCAGAAAGATGGGAATTTCTTCAGTTCCTTACTAATTGTGTGATCCTGGGTAAGTCATTTAACCCCCCGTAGTTTCAGTTTACTTATAAATATAAAATGAGGTGGAAAGATACAGTTTCCATTTTAAAAAATTCTTAAATATTTTATTTTTAAAAAAATTACATGTAATTTAAAAAATTGTGTTATTTTAAAAAACTTTTGATTCCCATTGCTCTCCCTTTCTCCTCTTCCCCTTCATTGAGAATATAAGTGATTTGATATTTGTTATACATGTGGAGTCTTGCAAAACATATTTCCATATTAGTCACATCATGAAAGAAAACAGATCCCCCCAAAAATAAAGAAAAGGGAAAAAACTATGCTTCAATTTGAATTCAGACTCCATCCATCACATCCTCTGGAGGTGGATAGCATTTTTCATCATGAGTCCTTCAGAATTGTCTTAGATCACTGTACTGCTGAGAATAGCTAAGCCATTGATTATCATATGATATTGCTGTTACTGTGTATAATGTTCTTCTAGTTCTGCTCATTTCACTTTTCATCAATTTGTGTAAATCTCTCCAAGTTTTTCAGATACCATTCTGTTCATCATCATCATTTCTTATTATCATATATATATATATATACTTTTCTTGTATCATTTCTTACATCACAATAACAACACACTACTTGTTCAGTCATTCCCCAGTTGATTGGCATCCCCTCAACTTCCAATTCTTTGCCACCACAAAAAGAGCTGCTATTAATATTTTTGTATATATAGATCTTTTCCTTTAAAAAATCTCTTTAAAATTTTAAAATCTCTTCTTTCCCTCTCTTGCTAGGAGTGATATTGCTGGATCAAAGAGTATACATAATTTTAAAATCTTTTGGGTGTAGCTCTGAATTGCTTTCTGGAATGATTGGATCATTTCACAACTCTACTCACAGTGCAATAATTTCCTGATATTTCCACATCCCTCCAATATTTTTCATTTTTCTTTTCTGTCACATTAGGCAATCTGATAGATGTGAGGTGGTATCTCTAAGTTGTTTTGACTTGTATTTCTCTAGTCAAAAGTGATTTAGAATATTTTTTCATATGACTAGATATCTTTGATTTCTTTGTCTGAAAACGATCTGTTCACATCCATTGACTGTTTACAAACTAGAGAGATTAAGTGGCTTCTAAGATTACTTCCAACTCGACATATATAATTCTATGATGCTAGTAGGTTATAAAGTCATTTGAACCCAGGTCTTTTGACTCAGGAGCAATGGCCTATCACCGTCCACCATTGCATCTAATACAAAATTGAGGAATTCAATTTGGGGAAGAATGGAAATGAGTGAAACTTCAAGGTTTCTGGGAAAAAGTAATCCAGAAATTATTCACCAAGCAATTAAACTCAGGTATAGAAAAAGTTAGGGATTCATAAGTGGGTCATGTCAGAATGGGATGTCACTGAAGCTTGAAAGTGTCAAGACCTGATTTATTTACTTAGCATCTTGTTACCCAATACCTGCTTTTTGGCATTCTCCGGTTATATAAGGTCATTCTTTTTAAAATGCTCTGCAGTGAGTGTTGAGCACATAATTTCTTAGCTAACAGAGAATTTTAGCCAGCAAAGGAGATACCATTTTGTGAAGTTGTTTATGCTAGACTAATGGATTTAGAAAAAAGAAACTAACTCCATTTTATTGACAGTCACAGAAGACTTGCTACTCCTATGGCTTTATGGCTTTGGCTACTGTTCAGAAGGTATTGTTCCCTCTACCCCCCAAAAAATCAGATGACTCTTCACTTATAAAATATCTTCTAATGATTTTAATGTTGTCAAATTGCCCTGGAAGAACTACTTTTGCAGTTGAAGATAGCTATATTTAGTTTCAGATTTTGTGTGAAAGAGACTATATCTTTAATTGTTAAGTCAGAACTCTACCTTAGTGCACCTCCATAATTTTGTCAAAGACTAGCTCATGGTATAAATGAGGGGAAAACAGAGCAGCATTTGTGATATTTGTGTTTGTTTTGTAGAGTTTTAGATAAGCCTCACTGGCGATGGTTGAAGTAAATCTTGAGATATTACTCCATTACTAGAATGATCAATAAAAATACCACATCTTAGTGTTCAATATACTGTAGCAAGTTAAATAATTAAAACTACTTGACATCTATTTTGCTGTTTCCTCTTTACAATCAAATTTAGAGTCCCATTACTTCAGTCTGATCATTTTCTTGAGAATGAAAAAGCACAGTAATAGTTCATATAAGGTTTTCCATAATAGCAAGATGATTCTTTTTTTTATTAAAAGCTTTTTATTTACAAAACATATGAGTGATTTTTCTACATTGACCTTTGCAAAAAAACTTTTTTTGTTCCAAGCTTTTCCCCTCCTTCTCCCCACCCCTTCCCCTAGATGGCAGATAATCTAATACATGCTAAATCTGATAAATTATATGACAAAACCAATATATCTATACAGTTATCTTACTACACAAGAAACATCAGATCTAGAAAGAGAGAAGGAAAAAAAAAAACAACCTAGGAAGGAAAACAAAATGCATGGAAATATTCACAGAAAGCGTTAAAATGCTGTGTTGTGGTCCACACTCAGTTCCCTCAGGCCTCTCTCTGGATGTATATGACTATCTTCATCGCTGAACAGTAGGAACTGGTTTGAATCACATCCTTGTTGAAGAGAACCACGTCCATCAGAATTGATCATCATAGTCTTGTTGCTGTGTATAATGTTCTCCTGGTTCTGCTGATTTCACTCAGCATCAGTTCATGCAAGTCTCTCTAGGCCTCTCTGAAATCATCCT
Organism: Myrmecobius fasciatus; assembly: GCA_023553655.1. Taxonomy (NCBI): domain Eukaryota; kingdom Metazoa; phylum Chordata; class Mammalia; order Dasyuromorphia; family Myrmecobiidae; genus Myrmecobius; species Myrmecobius fasciatus. Next base: position 127,892 of record JAJPUD010000461.1, on the reverse strand, counting down.
GCTGGTCGTTTCTTACAGAACAATAATATTCCATAACATTCATATATAACACAATTTATGCAGCCATTCTCCAATTGATGGGCATCCTTTCAGTTTCCAGTTTCTTGCTACTATAAAAAGGGCTGCCACAAACATTTTTGCACATGTGGGTCCCTTTCCCTCCTTTAAGATATCTTTGGGATATTCTCTATATATATTTAGACATGAGGCCTTTATCAGGACCTTTGAATGTAAAAATATTTTCCCAGTTTATTGCTACCCTACTAATCTTGTCTGCATTCATTTTGTTTGTACAAAAACTTTTTAACTTGATATATCCAAACTTATCTATTTTGTGATTAATGATGAGCTCTAGTTCTTCTTTGGTCACAAATTCCTTCCCCCTCCACAGGTCTGAAAGATAAACCATCCTACATTGTTTTAATTTGTTTATAATATCATTCTTTATGCCTAGATCATGAATCCATTTTGACCTTATCTTGGTATATGGTGTTAGGTGTGGGTCAATGCCTAGTTTCTTCCATACTAGTTTCCAATTTTCCCAGCAGTTTTTGTCAAATAGTGAGTTTTTATCCCCAAAACTAGGGTCTTTGGGTTTATCAAACACTAGGTTACTATTGCCATTGAGTATTTTGTCCTGTGAACCTAACCTATTCCACTGATCCACTATTCTATTTCTTAGCCAGTACCAGATGGTTTTGATGACCACTGCTTTATAATATAGTTTTAGATCTGGTACAGCTAGGCCACCCTCATTTGCATTTTTTTCCATTAATTCCCTTGAAATTCTTGACATTTTGTTTTTCCAGATGAATTTTGTTGTTATTTTTTCTAGGTCAGTTAAATAATTTCTTTACAGTTTGATTGGTATAGCACTAAATAAATAGATTAGTTTAGGTAGTATTGCCATCTTTATTATATTTGCTCGACCTATCCAAGAGCACTTGATATTTTTCCAATTATTTAAATCTGACTTTATTTGTGTGGAGAGTGTTTTGTAGTTTTGCTCATATAGATCCTGACTTTCCCTTGGCAGATATATTCCTAAATATTTTATACTATCGAAAGTTATTTTAAATGGAATTTCTCTTTGTATCTCTTGCTGTTGCATTTTGTTGGTGATGTATAAAAATGCTGATGATTTATGTGGATTTATTATTTATCCTGCAACTTTGCTTTAAGTTGTGGATTAATTCTAATATTTTTTAGTTGATTCTCTAGGGTTCTCTATGTAGACCATCATATCATCTGCAAAGAGTGATAATTTGGTTTCCTCATGACCTACTCTAATTCCTTTAATCTCTTTTTTCTTGTCTTATTGCCAAAGCTAGCATTTCTAATACAATATTGAATAGTAATGGTGATAGTAGGCAACCTTGTTTCACCCCTGATCTTATTGGGAATGGTTCCAGTTTATCACCATTACATATGATGCTAGCTGATGGTTTTAAATAGATGCTGCTGACTATTTTAAGGAAAAGTCCATTAATTCCTATACTCTCTAGTGTTTTTTAATAGGAATGGATGTTGGATTTTATCAAATGCTTTTTCTGAATCTATTGAGATTATCATATGTTTTTATTAATTAGGTTATTGATATAGTCAATTATGTTAATAATTTTCCTAATATTGAACCATCCCTGCATTCATCCTGCTGATCATTTCTTATAGAACCATAATATTACATTATATTTATATACCATAACTTATTCAGCCATTCTCCAACTTATAGGAATGCATTCAGTTTCTAGTTCCTTGCCACTACAAAAAGGACTGTTACAAATATTTTTGCACATGTGGTCCTTTTCCCTTTTTATGATCTCTTTAGGATACAGGCCCAGTAAAGGCACTGCTAGATCAAAGGGCCCTTTGGGTATAGTTTCATATTGTTCTCCAGGATGGTTGAATCAGTTCACAACTCCACCAACAGAACTAATTGGTGTCTTAGTTTTCCCACATCCTCTCCAACATTCATCATTATCTTTTTCTGTCATCTTAGTCAATCTGAGAAGTTTATAGTGGTACCTCAGACTTGTATTAATTTGCATTTCTCTGATCAATAGTGATTTAGAACATTTTTTCTTATGACTAGAAAGGGTTTTAATTTCATCATCTTAAAATTACCTATTCATATGTTTTGACCATTTACCAATTGGAGAATGGTTTGCATTCTTATAAATTTTAATCAATTATCTATATATTTTAGAAATGAGACCTTTATCAGAATAAAATTCCCCCCCAGTTTATTGCTTCCCTTATGATCTTGTCTGCATTAGTTTTGTTTGTACAAAACCTTTTTAACTTAATATAATCAAAATTATCCATTTTGCATTCCATAATGCACTCTAGTTCATCTTTGGCTACAAATTCCTTCCTTCTATGTAGATCTGAAGGGTACACTATCCTTTGTTCTTCTGATTTGCTTACAGTATCACTCTTTGTGTTTAAATCATGAACCCATTTCAGCCTATCTTGATATAAAGTGTTAGGTGTGGGTCAATGCTTAGTTTTTGCTATACTAATTTCCAATTTCCCCAACAATTTTTGTCAAATAGTGAGTTCTTATCTGAGAAGTTGGGATCCTTGGGTTTATCAAACACTAGACTACTATAGTCATTGACCATTGTGTCTTGTGAAACTTATTTCACTGATTGACTACTCCATTTCTTAGCCATACCAAATGGTTTTGGTGACCACTATAATATAGTTTTAGATCTGGTACAGCCAGGCCACTTCATTTGCATTTTTTTTATTAATTCCCTTGAAATTCTTGACCTTTTGTTCTTCCAAATGAACTTTGTTGTTATTTTTCTTCATTCTGTAAGATGATTTCTTGGGAGTTTGATTGATATAGCACTGAATAAGTAAATTAATTTAGGTAGAATTGTCATTTTTCTTATATTCACTCAGCCTACCCACAAGCACTTGATATTTTTCCATTTGATTAGATCTGTCTTTATTTGGGTGGAAAGTGTTTCGTAATTGTGTTCATATAGTTTCTAACTTTGCTTTGGCAGGTAGACTCCCAAATATTTTATATTATCTACACTTATTTTAAATGGAATTTCTCTGTCTATCTTTTGCTGTTGGACTTGTTGGTAATATATAGAAATGCTGATGATTTATGTGGATTATTTTGCTATCTTTCAAATTTGCTGAAGTTGTAAATGGTTTCTAGTTGCTTTTTAGTTGATTCCCTAGGATTCTCTAAGTATACCATACTATCATATGCAAAGAATAATCATTTGGTTTCCTCATTTGTTCTTTTTTTAGCTTTTTAAATTGCATGCCCAATTCATTGATCTAATTCCTTTAATTTTTTTTCTTCTCTTATTGCTAAAGCTAACATTTTAAATAAAATATTGAAAAGTAATGGTGATTGTGTGCAACCTTATTTCACTCCTGATCTTTTTGGGAATGGTTCTAGTTTATCCCCATTACATATGATGCTTGCTGATGGTTTTAAATTGATGTTACTGATCATTTTAAGGAAAAATCTATTTATTCCTATATTTGTTAGTATTTTTTTAAATAGGAAGGGTTATTGGATTTTGTCAAATACTTTTTCTTCATCTATTGAGATAATCATATGATTTTTGTTAGTTTTGTTATTGATATAATCAATTATGCTAATTTTCTAATATTGAAGCAGGCCTGCATTGCTGGTATCAATCTTAATTGGTCATGGTGTTTTATCCTGATGATAACTTGTTGTAATCTCTTTGCTAATGTTTTTTGTAAGATTCTTGCATCAATATTCATTAGGGAAATTGATCCATAATTTTCTTTCTCTGTTTTGACTCTATCTGGTTTAGGTATCAGCACCATATCTGGGTTATAAATGGAATTTGGTAGGACTCCTTCTTTCCCTATTTCTCCAAATAGTTTGCATAGTATTGGAATTAATTATTCTTTAAATGTTTGGTAGAATTCACTTGTAAATCCATCCGGCACTGGAAATTTTTTCTTAAGGAGTTGACTAATAACTTGTTCAATGTCTTTTTTTTTTTTAAAT
>JAJPUD010000461.1:51676-104660 GCA_023553655.1 Myrmecobius fasciatus | reverse complement strand
TTCACCATTTTTATTTTCCAGTGAATTGGTGATTTTTTCCAATTCACCAATTTTGTTTTTCAGTGAACTGTTTTCTTTTTCCAATTCACCAGTCCTATTTTCCAGTTTTTGATATTTCTGTTGCCCTGATCTCAATTTATTTCCCCATTCTTCTTCTAGCTCTCTTTTGAGATTCTTAATGCAATCATCCAGGTAAGCCTTCTGAAAGGGAGACCAACTTAAGTCTGCCTTTGTGGCTTCATCTGGGATTGTTTTCATAATGTCAGGATCTGGGGACTGTTCTACTTTTTCTCTGTAAAAGCTTTCTATGGTGAGAGCTCTCTTCTGCTTCTTGCTCATGATTTAAAGTTGGGATATTGGTCAAAAGCAGAGAAAACTGCAACAATTTGTATTTGCCCTGGGGCAGTTTGCCGAGTTGCCTTCCAGTCTGAGGCTGGTGGGGCTAGATTCGCACTAGGACCACGTTTTCAGCTGCTCTCGATCCACCCTTTACCAAAGGCAGATCTGCCAAAGCACCTGCCCGCAAGCAGAGCAAAGTGGCCCAGGCGTCTCCCAGGGGCTTCCTGGGTGCCTAAAATCCACCCCTCTATCGCAGCCCTGACTTCCGCCCCGGCTGGAGTCTGATCCTGACCAGCGGCCGATTTCCCCTGAGGCTAACCTTCTCCGGAGTTCTTTCAAGGTAGATTTTTGATAGAAGTGCATTGTAGTCCAAATGTTTGACGGAGCCCTCACTCAAAAATCAGTTCGAAGGCTCACTTTGTCTGGGTCTGAGGGAAGGTCCCAAGGAGTTCACAGAGAAAGCTGTCTGCAGTTTGCCATCTTGGCTCCGCCCCTCCAGTTAGCTTTTTTTATCTGAACTTTTAAATGAGTTGTTTTGTTCATTGGATTTTTTTTCCCATTTCACAAATTCAGTTTTTCAAGGAGTTGGCTTATTTTTAAATTTCATCAAATCCATTTTGTAAGGAGTTCTATGCTTTTTCCATTTTTCTAAATCTATTTTTAAGAAGGTTTCTTCAGATAATTTCTGTATTTCCTTTTCCAAACTTTCCTGCAAAGTTCTCATTTCCTTTCCCCATTTTTCTTCTAACACTCTTTTAAGATCCTTTTTGAATTCTTTTAAGAGAGCACTGTGTGATGGAGACTAACTCATATCACCTTTTGAGGCTTCATTTGGGGGTGGTTTGCCTTTATTATCCTCAGGATTTGAGCTCTGTTCTTTCCTGTCCCTGGCTATTTATAGTCAGAGCACTTTTTGATTTTTTGCTCATTTTTAAAGGTTGAGATCTACTCTTAAGGCAAAAGGGATATTGTTCCAAGCTTCCTGTACAGATGACAGAAGTTTCATGCTGCCCTGGAGCCAGTGCTGTTGACTTCCTTCCCATTCTGGGGTGTGTGGCCAAGTCCCACATTATTCTGGGGTTCAGGGACTCACTATTTACTTTTGTAGTTGCACTGGATGTCTCACAGCCAGTCTGCTGATCCACTGGCTTTTGAACCAGGACAGGATAATGCTGCTGTATTTTGGCTAAAAACCTCCTCCTCCTGTGCCCCGTGTCCCTGTGTTGTGCCTGTGCTCAGCTGCCTCCTCCCCCTCACTTCCCAATTGAAAGAGACCTTTTTTGAAGTTTTTCCAAAATATTTTCTGCTGGAAATTTGTTGCATTCAAAATATTTGTGGGTTCTGTCACTCCAAAACTAGTTCGGAGACTTGATCTGGTGGTGAACTGAGGGAAGAGCTCAGGCAAAGACTTTTCTACTCTCCATCATCTTGGCTCTGCTTCCTCAGTGCATTTTAATTATCAAATCTGATGGGCTGTTTCTAAATTATCATATTTTCTTCAGCTCTCTATAGCATTCGAAATTGTTGCCCACTCAAGAGACTGCCCTTCTTTCAAACTTTCATATTTTTGTCAAGAGCACCATCATTCTTTCTTTCTTTATTTTTTCTTTTCTTTTCTTTTTTTTTGCAAAATATATGTATGGGTAATTCTTCAACATTAACGCTTACAAAGCTTTCTGTTACAGATTTTTCCTCCCTACTCCCTACCCCTCCCCTAGATGGCAGGATATCCACTACGTGTTAATTATGTTAAAATACTTGACAAATAGAATATATGTATACATATTTCCACACTTATCATTGTTGTGCAAGAAAAATCATATCTACAAGAAAGAAAAATCAGATAAAGGAAACACAATGCAAGCAAATATCAATCAAGAGCATGAAAATGTTATATTATGGTCCACATTTCACATCCCTCTCTCTGGGTGTATATGGCTTTCTTCAGTGAACAATTGGAAGTGGTTTGAAACATTTCATTGTTGAAGAGAGCCATGTCCATCAGAATTGATCGTCATATAGTACTGTTGTTGCCGTGTATAATGATCTCCTGGTTCTGCTCATTTCACTCAGCATCAGTTCATGTAAGTCTCTCCAGGCCTCTTTGAAATCGTCCTGCTGGTTGTTTCTTACAGAACAATAATATTCCATAATATTCATATACCATAATTTATTCAGCCATTCTCCAATTGATGGGCATCCATTCAGTTTCCAGTTTCTAGCCAACTACAAAAAGGGCTGCTGCAAACATTCTTGCACATGTGGGGCCCTTTCATTCCTTTACATCATTCTTTTAAAAAAAATTGTTTGTTTATTTTAACACACATTGCTTTATGAATAATGTTGGGAGAGAAAAAACAGAGCAAAAGGGAAAAAAATCATGGAAGAGAAAAAAAACAGAAAAAAAGTGAACATAGCATGTGTTGATTTACATTCAGTCTCCTTAGTTCTTTTTTTGGATGTCGATGGCATTTTCTGTCCCAAGTCTATTGGGATTGCTTTGAATCACTGAACCACTGAGAAACAAGTCTTTCATAGTTAATCATTGCACATTCTTGCCATTATTGTGTACAATGTATTCATTGTTCTGCTTGTTTCTCTCAGCATCAGTTCATGTAAATCTTTCCAAGCCTTTCTAAAGTCAGCTTGTTCATCATTTTTTTTATAAAACAATAATATTCCATTACCTTCATATATCGCAACTTGTTCAGCCATTCCCCAATTGATGGGTATCTACTCATTTTCCAATTCTTTGCTACCACAAAAAGAGCTGCTACAAACATTTTTGCACATGTAGTTCCTTTTCCCTCTTTTATGATTTCCTTGGGATACAGGCCCAGTAATGAATGGTACTGCTGAGTCAAAGGGGATGCACAGTTTTATAACCCTTTGGGCATAGTTCCAGTTTGCTTGCCAGAATGGTTGGAGTATTTCACAACTCCACTAACAATGGATTAGTGTTCAACACTTCTGTTAAGCACCATCTTCTATACTGATCTCCATGGCTGCTAACTCCATGCCCCTCCCCCATTACTTTTATTTGTTTTGTTTAATTATCTCTTCTTGTAGAAGATAAGCTTATAGAGGGCAGGGACTATTAATGTTTTCTTTTTTGTTTCCTTAGCACCTTACATAGTACCAGGCTCATAAAAGGCACTTAATAAATAATTAGTGACTGGGTGACAATGGTGACTGATAATTAGTGTTTCTCATAATTAGCAAATGACTGATAATGGTATATAAGAAACTTGATGTGCAATTAAAAATATACTTAAAGAGATTTTCATAATCAAAAAGTTCTTTCCCTGAAAACATCTGTTAAAAATAATATGTATTCTTGAACAAAACTCTGTCTTTTTTTTTCATGGAAAGGTATATTTTGTCAAATAATCTTGAACAGCTATAGTCCTTGATCACTTTTTCAGTATCTGAATTAATTCTGCATCATAAAACTTAGCTTCCAGTCAGTTATTTCATACAAACAATCCCAGATGAACTGCATATAATGTAGTCAGTATAGCATGATGACAGACGTGGAATAATAAGCATTAATTCTCTTCTAAATGGAATCTTTATGGTCAGAAGTTTATTGAGTAGACGAGAAACTTGGTCAGATTGTTGTGCCACAGTTCCCCTGTCTCAGTTTCCCTTAATTGTTCTGCCTCAGTTTCCTTTAATTGTTCGGCCCCAATTGTTCTGCCTCAGTCTTCCTGTGGCAATGCCCTTCTTGGCCATTAGGATTGAGATAATTGGGGCTGCAGAGTTATGGCCACTGGCATTCCAAAAAATCATAAAATTTCCAGATGGCCCATCTCAAATACCTAGACATACCCCTTATCTTTATGGCCCCAGATTCAGTGGCTCCTAGCTACTTCTCAAACTTTTCAGAATTTATGATCCTTCCTCCATACTCCCAACCCATCAGAAATGAATTTATAGTCCTTTCCTGGAACTTCTATTCCCCCAGTGCTCTACCCCCCTTTACCTTTATTTCCCTCAGTGCCTGAGTCCTATAAGAGTCCCTCACACTGAACACTTTGAGACAATAGTCCTATTCAGCAGACTACTCTTATCTCTGCACTACTATCAATAAACCATTAAAAATTTCTAATCTCTATACTACCTCAGTTTCTCTGTGCATTACAAGATCTACTCTTAAGGAAAATTACTTTGTAAATCATGTGGAGTATGGAATATATTAAAAAGAAGCTTCAAATGGAGAGAATAATTAGGAGACCATTGCAATAGTCCAAAGAAGAGGTAATAAAGGCCTAAATTCAAGTGATTGATAGTAAAGAGAAGGGCTAAGATGTGAGAGACGTTGTGAAAAGTGAATCAACAAAATTTGTAAATGCTTTTATGTGTAGGATCAGGGAGAATAAAGTATCTGGTATAATACTGAGGTTAAGAGTCTAACACTGGAAGAACATGGTGTCCTTAAGAAAAATAGGGAACTATAATGGAGTAGTGGGTTTGGGGAATAATATGTTCTATTTTGGACAGGTAGAGTTTGATATACCTAACCTAGTCTTTTGAGAATTTTTCCCTTTCTGAGTTTTCATGACATTACTCTACTCTGTCTTTCTTCCAACATTTCTGGCCTCTTATTCTCAATTTCCTTTGCTGATTCATCATGTGTTTCCTAACCTTGGGTGTTGTCAATGGTTCTGTCCTGAGCCCTCTTTTTTTCTTCCTTTATACTTTCCTTCTCTGAGTAACCTCACAGTTACTCATACTTTAACAATTGTCTCTATGCACAAGTTTTATTTTGGACAGGAAGGATTTGAGATACATTTTGGAACATCTACTAGGTAATTGGTTAGATAGGTTTGTAGTTCAGTTGAGGATCTAGGATTAGCTATTTAGATCATGGTCATCTGGATTGAGATGATAATCAAATCCATAAGAGGTGATTAAATCAGTTGTTGTTCAGTTGTTTCTTCCAGTCATGTCTGACTTTTTGCGACCCCCTAGATACTGGAATGATTTTCCATTTCCTTCTTCAGTTCATTTTTGTAGATGAGGAAACTGAGGCAAACAGGATTAAGTGACTTGATCAGGGTCTTCTTGACTTCAGACTGGGTGCTCTATCCTCTGTGCCATCTAATTGCCCTCATTATATCACTAAGAAAATATAAAGTGAGAAAAGAGAAGAAATCCTTGGTGGGATGGTTGGGAATAGCCACATTTAAGGAACATCTGGGGGTGACTATTTGAATTCCTTGCCCATCACAAGTCCTATTACAAGTTTTTGTTGCCAAACATTAGTCCTGGATCACTCCTTTGTTTCTACTTTTCATCTGCTGACCAAAAGCTGAAACAACATAATTATAGTTGTATTGACTGAGTACATCACAAATTCATGTTATTCAACCTCAACTAGGCCTCTCACCACAAAGAAGTTCTTTTATTTATTGCTAATTGATTATCTTATTCTCTAGAGAAGCTATAGCAAACTGTCTCTTGTCTCCTCAAGTTTCCCATATCTTTTCTATTCCCTTTGTCTCAGGTGAGGAGCTTGCCTTTTTACTGGAACATCACCTCTCTCTTCTTCAATTCTATTTATCTTACATCCACTTCATATCACCTCTCACATTCTTCTCCTTTTACTCAGCCTCTGATAGAGAGATGGTTTGCTCCATATTGTATGCATTTAACCACATCCTCTCCTACCTTCACCAACAAACTTCTTTCTCATTTACCCCTATTTCTTGAATCTTCAGCTTCTCCTATCAACGGTTCTTTTCCTATCGAATTCAATCTAACATGTTCAAGTCTCTCCCATACTTTAAAAAAAAAAACAACCTTTGCAAACCTTATCATCCCCTCAAATGAATGGTCCATAGCTCTCCTCCCTTGTACTCACTCCCCAATCTTTTGCAATCTGATTTCTGACTTTATTAATCAATTGAAATTTCTCTCCAAAATTAGCAATACTCTCCTACATGCCAAATCTGTGGTCAATTTTTTAGTTTTAGTCCTTCTTGAACTATCTCCTGCATTTGACACTGTTATCTAACCTGGTCTTTGGGGGAATTTTCCCTTTTCTGAGTTTTCATGATACTACTCTACCTATGTATCTCACCTCCTACATTTTAGGCTTCTCATTTTCCTTTTCCTTTCCTGGCTCATCACTTGTGTTCCCTAACCACGGATATTGTAAAAAATTCAGTCCTGAGCCCTCTTTTATTCTCCTTTTATGCTTTCCTTCTGTGCATAACCTCATCAATTCTCATGGGGTTAACAACTGTCTCTATGAACAAGATTCCTGGAGTTATATATAAAGCCTCTAGGCTCTCCCTGGAGCTTCAGTCTCATGTTATCAATAAACACTGGATGTCCAATTTGAAATATTAACATAGACACCTTAAACTTCTATTCTCCAAATTTGAACTCATTATTTTCTTTCCTGAACTCTTCCAAATTTGCACTATTATTTTGCATTACTCTTTTGCTAGTGTTTTGAGTTTGTAGTTATAGTATAATTCCTTGCTCTTCATCATTCCAAAAAGCTGCCAAATTTTGCCACTTCTATCTTCAAAACATTTTTTACATCAGATCTCTCTTCTCCATTTTCAGAAGTGCCACCTTAGTTCAGAACCTCATGACCTTCCATCCAGATTATTAGAATCTAGAACTCTGAAAGTATAGTGGTACCTTTGACAGAAATAGGGGTATCTGGTAGAATGGTCCTAATTGATCTTCCTATTTCATGTCTCTCACCAATCTATTACATCACATGTGCTCTGCCAAGGTAATTTTTCTTAAGCTCAAATTTAACCATTTGAGCCCTCCCAATTCAATAAACTTCAATGATTTTCTATTGCCTATTGGATAAAATATAAACTCCTCTATTTAACCTACAAAGAATTATAAAACATGGTCCCAAACTATCTTTCCAGTCACAATAGATATCACCCCACTTCTCTGTATTCTGTGATACAGCCAAATGGCTTTAATCTCTGTTCCTAACATGAGAACTACATCTCCTGTCTCCATGCCTGCAATTCATTGTTTTCTTAGCTTCACCTCATAGAGTCTCTCTTTCTTTCACATGAAGCTCAGGTGCCATTTTCAGAAATAAGCCTATCTTGATCATTCCAATTGGTAGTTCTCTCCCTCCCAAACTACCTTGTATTTAACCACTTTCTTTATATTTGTATTTATTTTAGTTTAGTGGTTAGGTATATTTGTATATATACTTGTTACTTCCCCATTAGAAGATATTGCAAGTTAGAGTTAATTTGTTCCTTGTACATATATTTTCAGCATTTTCTACAACGATTGACAAAGTTTAGTAAATACTTGTTGATCGATTGATTCAGCAATGAAGATTAAGAAAAAGTAATCAGACAGATAATAAAATTGAGAGAATAGTGTCATGAAAATCCAGACAAGAATGTCCAGTTAAAGAGAGTCTGAAAAAATATTTTCAAATTTGGCATTTAAAAGATAAATCAAGAGAGAACAATTTCAATAGAATGATAAGATCAGCCAAATTGCAAGGAATTGAAAACTGAGTGAAAAGGAAGTAGATGCAAGCAGTATTTCATATCTATCCACTTCTGAGCTTGAAAGGATTTCATTTGAATAATGGGAAAAAAACCCTTATAGGCAAACAAAAACTATTGGAAAAACTTAGGAGTAATCTGGAAAAACTTAAGTCTGGACCAGAACTTCACACTACACAGTATAAGAAACTCCAAATGTATATTAAATTCATGATCAAGATACAAAAGACCAAGGTAGCAAACAAATTAGAGAAAGTAAGAAGATAATTTTCACAACCATTACTAGGGAAAGATTTCTCAACTAAATATTAGAGAGGATGATATGAGGATAGATTTTGATTGCATGAAATCGAAAAGCTTTTGCACAAATAAGATTAATATAGTTAGAATTAAAAAGAAAACAGCTCAATTGGAAAAAATCTTATCATCAAATTTCTGTAATAAATATTTGATATCCAAAATACATAGAGAACTGAGATGAATATATAGGAATAATAAACATTTGTCAGAAGATAAATAAAGAGTATGAGATTTTAAAAGAAGACTTTTAAGCTAACAATAACTACACAAAAATTTGCCAAATCATTAACAATGAGAAACATTCAAATTAAAAACAAAACTCTGACACCTATCACACCATCAGATTAGCATAGACGACAAAATAGGAAAATGGTAATTGTTGGAAGGGTTATGAGAATGTATATCTATATCTATATCTATCTATATCTGTATCGATTAATTAGAGCAAACACTTTGGAAAATAATTTGAACATTTATACCAAAGGTTACCAATAACAACAAAACAATCTGAAACTAAAATGTATGAATTTATAATGATCTACCTCATCCCCAAAGAAGAGATATGAGAAGATATTTCTTCCCTATCCCCACCCTCCATTGTAGAATTGTGGGATCATCAGATACTATTTTTAGTTTTGTGGATCTTTTTTCTTCCTTCTTTTTCCCCCACCCCATATTATACTATAAGAGATGACTCTGTGAGGAGGAAAGAGAGACATACAGTAGAAAATATAAATGATATAAAAACAAAAGACAAAAATTCTTTAAAAATTTAATGTATAATTTAAGGAGGAAACTACATAACAGGCTTGAGAGTCATATACAGTCCCCCTAAATGTTCTTTATATTTTGAAATGTTCATCTTTGTTAAATGCATAATAAAAAGAAAAAAAAATAAATCATTTTAATTTTATTGTGGCAACCCTGTATGATTGAGACAACTCAGCATGATAAATACAGCTTTGAACTTGAATTCAAGAAGGCTGAGATTCAAAGTCTGTCACAAACACTTGCCAGATGTTCAATAGTTAATTAATTATTGGTCACTTAATTTCCCTAAGACTCAGTTTGCTTATCTGTAAAATGAGTGAAGATCAAATAATATGTTATATTTATATCTATATCTATATGTATGTATGTAGTGCATTTATGTACATACATATAGAGAGGTGGAAAGAGATAGACAGAGAGACAGACACACACACAAACATACAGAGACAGAAGAGACACACAGAGAGGAACAGAGAGACACACATAGAGACACAAAGAGAAAGAGAGACAGAGACAGAGAGCACAAATTGCTTAACTTTATAATGTCATGGAAAATAGTAGCTCTTATTTAAATGAATAATTGTTTTTAGTGTTATACTTAAAATCCTCTATCAAATCCACAATAAAATTCTACAGAAAAATAATTATTCTCTTACATCCTTAGCTATAATCATGAATTAAAATGGAATTCTTCCTTGTTTGCTTCCCATTTCAACTGCTACTGAAAGTGTGGATTACTGTTAGGTGCCATATGTGCTCATAATTAATTATACTGTCATTGTTTGGTGCTATTTCCCAAACTTATTTAAATATGTTCTCAGAAACCAAAGCGTTCCATTAGTATGCAAAAATACATTTGTGATTCCTAGAAAATAATTCTTTGATGTCACTTTGAATATGTCACCTTAATTCTATTTTGAGGGTCTACCATAATAATAATAGTAATAATAATAAGTAATATTTGCACAGTCATATTGAGATACAGAGGGATTTTGCATAGATTATATCAATTGATTCTTGCCAACATTGCTAGAGACTATTACTACAAGTACTACTATAGATTAGCATGACTCTAGCATAATAATTATAGTAATACAATTAATATAGATAAAGATTACTACAGATTAATATTAGAATTTCCACTATATTATCCTATTAGAAAAGAACATGAGGCCCAAAGAATTTAGTTAAGGGACTGGGTTAAAATCATAGACCTGAATGGTAGAGATCTTTTGACTCTTATTTTGGTATCCTTTATATTATACTAAGCTGCTTCTTACATAAAAAACATGCATTTAGATGTACAAACCTTATGGACTCTTGTATTAAGCATATGTGCATTTACTGGAAAGTAATTGCTCTGATAAGTAAAAGACAGGCAAAACTATAGATGTTCTATTTATGGAAGGTTTTTTAATCTTAGAGATACTATAGGATATAAATTAATCAAAGTTCTGTGAAGCCAGAACTTCCTCTCTCTTGTTTGTATCTGACCTTTATTAGATTGCATTTTTTTCTGAAAAGGTTTATTGCATTAATTTCTTTTCAGTATTTGCAAAGACCTAGACTGTCTGGCTATATTATTATATGCAGAGATAATGCTTTATGTGAACAATGCTGGCATTCTTTAAAGTTGAAGGGCAATCTTTATCTCACTTTTTGGTTTCTGTATTTTAACCACCAAGTCTAACAATTGAGCAGGAAGAAAATGTTAGGGGAGGTCAAGCATCGTGTGAATGTGTTGCAAATGGTCTCCCTGGGAAACAGCAAATCAGTACTTGTAGCTTCCTGTAGCATCTCCAGAACAGTTATTTCCGAGTGTGGTTAGGGTACTGGGGACCAAAGCTGACATGCCAAAGGAAGAAAAGGAAAATCCTGTCTTATGCCTACAGAACCATAGCCAAAGATGAAGAAGCATTCTGCGAGAGTGGCACCCTTAGTGCTGTACAGAAAACAGAACTCATCTGTGGCAGCTGGTAAATACTAGTTTTCTATGTATTTGACTTTTTTTTTTTTAATATCCACCAGCAGTGCCTGTCTTTAGGTATGGAAAGCTTTGAAGTTGAGCTAATTTAAATTTGTTAGTCAAGTAGATATAACTCCCCTACCCCTTTTAACATGGGTTATGAATACAAACAATTTCTTGGGGGAAAATGTAAAAAGTTGGCTTGACAACTTTTTTTTAGAGGACAGCTAATTATTGAATATTTGATGATTCCTGAAGCATTTAAACCCAATATTTAGGATTCATTTCATAAGTCTGGTATTTTAACAAATAGGTTTTGTTTTGTTTTTGTTTTTGTTTTTTGCTACTGTTCCCCTCCAACATGTAAATAAGTAAAGAATAAACAGTAAGAACTTGATGTGTAACAGTGTAGCATTCTATTAATGGGAAGAAAAGATGATATAAAAGGAATGGAAAAGAAAGTCTTTTTGTCCTCATTGAATCAGATTCCCTATGTTTATCCTAGAGTACACTTATCCCTGAAATTCTAGATTTCAATATCTGATACTGACTCAACTTTACATAATTCAGCAAAGGTTTATTATCATAAAATCAGGAAAATTTGCAACATTATTTGTTGAGGATGAAGACTATCAGCAGTTCTGTCATTTAGACCCTGCAGAGTGCTGTGATTTGTAAGATAACAATAAAATAAAAACCTCAGGATGACTTTAAAAAGTAATAGAATTGCAAATTTAGTGACAACAAGAGTTAAAGGCTTTTTGTGATGTGTCCTATATGTATTTTGAAATCAAAAATTTAAATTTAAATGTGTATTTTGAACTTTAAATTTTAAAGCATCCTTTTTTAGAGAAGGTGCATTCCAAAATTGTTTTTTAAAATACAAATTGCTTCCTAATGTAATATATTTTAAAAGTATGTCAGTTAGCATGCAATATCTCTTACATTTCTGTTTGAGTTTCTTTTATTTTCAATTTTTTATGTCATACTTCATTTTTAGTAATATTTCTATGGGGGAGGAATATAACAGTGTTGTAAAACAGTTACATTAGGGTAATTGGAGGAAAAATATAAATGAAATAATATAAAATTCGACATGAAATATTTTTCAAGGAATACAATTTTCCTATTTTCAATTATATATATCACAACAAATTAGTGACTAAGCAAGTTTTAGGTAATTTTCCTACTGGACATGGTCGAATGATGGAAAGAATTATTTCAAATTAGCAAATTAATTGTTAGCATGCAAGTGAGTGCTTTAAAACAATTTGTTACCCTTAAAAGGTTAAGCATTTAACCTACAATTTTTTTTTTTTTGGTCATTAAATGACTTGGCAAATCTCTTTTTTCCCCTCCCACATAAAAAGACTAAACTGAAGTCTAGTTTTGTGTATAGTTAAAATGTTGATAAAATAAATATTAGTATTGTAAACATTAATGGAGTATAAATTAGTATTGCAAACATTAATGGGGGATATATACATATACATATATGTGTAGTATATATGTGCATATATACATGCACATATATGTATAAAGAGAAAGTGAAAGAGAGAGAGAAAGTCATCTGTATTCTGCTATGCACTCAAACCCTCAGCTCCACATGCTTCCCACACATACCATATACACACATAGATGCATACGATAGATAAGAATTATTCTTAATTAACAATATCTAAAACACACACTCCATGCTCACACACATACATACATATGCACTGCAGAGCACAGATGCCTCTAATTGCTAAGGATGAAAAGTAATAAGTGTCATATTATTGATTTTTACATAGAGAAGGTGATGTTTGGTATATATTGCACTCTCTTCTTGGCACCTGCTGGTGATTTTAGTACATTCATGTAAATATATAAAGCAAGCTGATCTTTTACTTCAGTGTATACTTACAAAGAGTTGGAATAGACTTGAACTGTCATTTAGTTCAACTTCTTTTTCAAATCAGAAAGCGAACACCTTGCAGCATGATAAATTCTTCCCAGGGCTTTGCTAGGTTAGGATTCAGGCATTATAAATTCCAATCTTTTGGATATCCCTATCAGAAAATTAAGACTAAATCATATCAGAGTAATAAAATGGCTTTTCCCCATGACTTTACAACTTGAGGAGAGAATTTGCATATAGCATAATAAGATGGTCATACAATTTATATTGTATAGAAATTACAATCAACGAGTCAATAAAATACTTTTACCAAGTCATTCCTTGCTACCAAATTAGGGCTCAAGGAAGTGGATTAAAATGTTAAGACACTAAAGAATATCTAGAATGTTCTCCTAAAAGGAATGAATTTCCTTGACTTGCTTTTTACACATTTTCAAAGAGTATAAAATTGTCACACTTGTCCTGGGCCATTGTCCCTTTTCTATATAATCTTCATTGAAATGTAAGTTCCTAGAATAGACATTATCTTTTTGTTTATATTTGCATCTCCAGGGTAGCACTATACTTGGCACATAGTTCTTAAAAATGCTTTTTTTCACTCATTCACAACTTGGGAACTTTTGTACCTACAGTTTGACTTTTTAAGGCTATGTCACATTCCTAAAACTAAAATTGTCTGGGTTATCTTAATTTTCTTTGCCTACAGTATTTTGTAAATACATAACTCCCCTAAACTGTTACTTTTTGGCTGGAAACTCAAGTGAATCAATTTATTAATTTACTAACCATTGACTTTGAATTAAGATTGCATTTTTTTATTTCATTGACTTTTATGATGTTCTTGGATGTAGGGAGAAAGTATTCATATTCCAATTTGATATGCATAGAAATTGAGTCACATAAAGAAAAGTAAAATATCTAGGATCAATAGCTGTCTTGGTCATTACTAAGACAGTAGTAGAATGTACTTGATCAGTCGTGCCTGATTCTATATGACCTCATTTAGCTTTTCTTGGCAGAAATACTGTTATTTCCTTCTCCAGTTTATTTTATATATAAAGGAAAATGAGGCAAACAGGGCTAATATGACTTACTTGCCTAGAGTCACATAACTAGTCAGGCTGAATTTGAACTCAAATCTTTCTGATTACAGGCCTGGGAGTTTCTCCATTGCACCACCTACTTGCCCCAGTTGAGGGCACTAGTCATTACTTAATTTCCTGATTCCCAAGGCATTGTTCTTTTCCTGTGCTTTCACTCTAACATTTCTTCAATGTGCTGTAGTGATATAAAAATTCTTACAATGTAATTTTGTAAAGAGAACAGATTTAATGTATCTATCCACTGGATTTTAAAATGCATGCTTTTGGTAAAAGTCCCAGCATACATTTTCAATAAATGCAGCATAAAATATATTGGATTTTTTAAATTTAAAAAAATCTTAAAATAGTATTTAGTTTAATAGATTTCGTGTAAAATCTGCACACTCCATTTCCTTTCCTTAGCAACTATCTATTAGTGAGAAATTTCACTGCAGAATGAACATTGGATTTGTGGTGAGTTTATAAAAACATATACCCTTCTTAGAAAATATCTTAACAGCCAAGGTGGAAGTGGTCTGTAATTCCCATTACAGGGGAGTCTGAGGCTGTTGGATCTCTTAAACTTGAAAGTTTTAATTTGCAGCAGGGCTAAAGCTGACCAATGTGGCACCTGTGTGGAAGTGGAGGCTGCCTAAGGAAGAGTGAATCAGCCCTGCTCAGAAATGGGAGCCAGTCAAAACTCTTTGCCAATTAGTGATGGGATTAGCCAGTTAATGGCTGCTGCATATTCAGCCTGGGGAAAAAAAAGAAAGAAAAGAAAAGGGAAGGGGAGGAAAAGGAAAGAAAAGAGAGGGCTGAAAAGTGCCTGAAATCTAATTCGAGTATCAAAACTCTTGTCAAAAATAAATGTGTGTTATATGTCATCATGAGCACAAATATGAAGGGTGAATCATTAAGGTGGTGGGTGACAGTAGAAAAAAAAAACATTATAGTTGAGAATACTGACCATATGACATGTTAGTTTTGTGAACACCGATAAATTACTTTTCTCAATTATAAAATGGTTTAGTTCCTATTCCTTTACTTTTACTCATTTGGTGACAAATGTGCTGCCATTATGGCTTTTTGAGCTCCCAGTCTCCTAGAATCATATAATTTTGGGATGAAAAAAGATCTTGGAAGTCATTTAGTCAGATCTCCTATTAACTAAGTAATCTCAAATTAAGAACAGCTAATCTATAAGTCTGACATACTTCTAACTTGCTAGGTGCACATTGTTTTCCACTTTATGGGTGTACCTCAAGATAAATTTCTTTTACCTTTTAAAGCAATATAATTTTAAGCTTGAATGTCCAAACCACTTTTTTTTTCCAGTTGAGTAAACTGAGAACCATGATTTATAACACAGTTTCTATGAGAACATGCATTTCAGTTTTCAAACAAATTAATTAGCTTATAAACTGCTGAAACAATTACAAGTTATGAACTTTTGTGTAGTGTTTCTTATCATTCAAAGTCAATGAATTGTTGCTTGGTTCCTAATTCACGTAAAATAAGATTTGTAATATTCTAGTCAGAAGTTATATTCTGTTTAAGTCTAAAATTTATAAATACTCAAGGGTAACTCTAGATCACATTGCAAGAGTTCAAATTGGAATTCAAAAATAACACCTAATGCTGAAATTTACTTCCAAGAAGAGATCAGAATTTATGTTAGTCACAGTTGGCAGGAAAAAGTTACTCATCCCACTGCTGCCTTAGAATCTTAGTGAGTTTTTGCTTTCATAATTAATGATGTCCTATTACTGGGGATGGTAGTGATTTTAAAAAATCCAACATTATATTATTTTACAGGGCAATTGGGATTTCAAAAATATATTAAAGGTTAGGAAAGCTTCAGAGGCTGTAAGTAGAGTGGTAAGGGACTTTTCATTGCCTCAAGGGAAATTAGATTAGCTCACCATTTTTAGGGAGATGAAGGAGGCAGGTTATTTTAACTATTAGCAAAACAAGGATTTAGTCTCAAATACTTTATTTTTAATCCAAGCCCCTGATTCAGTCAGACACATGTGAGAGGGATCAAGTCTTTTTTTTTTTTTTTGAAGCTTTTAATTTTCAAAATAAATGCAGATAGTTTTCAACATTCACTCTTTTAAAACCTTGTGTTCCAAGTTGTTTTCTCTCTTCCTTTCCCCCCCAGCTAGCAAGTAAACCAATATATGTTAAATGTACAATTCTTATATACATATTTCCACAATTATCATGCTGCACAAGAAAAATAAGATCAAAAAGGAAAAATGAGAAAGAAAACAAAATGCAAGCAAACAACAACAAAAAGAGTGAAAATACTATGTTGTGATCCATACTCAATCCCCACATTTCTCTGTCTGGATGCAGATGGTCCTCTCCATCACAAGATTATTGTAATTGCCTCGAATCACCTCACTGTTGAAAAGAGCCAAGTCCATCACAGTTGATCATTATATAATTTTGTTGCTATGTACAATGTTCTCTTGGTTCTACTCACTTCACTTAGCATGAGTTCATGTAAGTCTCTCCAGACCTTTCTGAAATCATCTGTTGATTGTTTCTTATAGAACAATAATATTACATGACATTTATATACCATAATTTATCCAGCTATTTTCTAGTTGATGGGCACCCATTCAGTTTCCAGTTCTTTGCCACTACAAAAAAAGGGTTGCTACAAACATTTTTGGAATGTGGGTCTTTTTCCTTTTTCTTTTCTTTTCTTTTCTTTTTTTTTTTAATTTTTGGAATATAGACCTAATAGAGATACTGCTGGATCAAAGGCTATGCACAGTTTCATAGCCCTCTGGGCAGAGTTCCATACTGCTCCCCAGAATGGTTGGATCAGTTCACAACTCCACCAACGATGTATTAGTGTCCCAGTTTTCCCACATCCTCTCCAACATTCATCATTATCTTTTTTCTGTCATTTTAGCCACTCTAAGGGGTGTGTCTTAATTTGCATTTTCCTGATCAATAGTGATTTATAGAATTTTTTCATATGACTAGAAATGGTTTTAATTTCTTCATCTGAAAATTGTTCATTTAGAGACCAAATAGGGAACTCCTCAAGGAGGAAATGTCCTCAACAAATGTGGTTTGGTAACCTACTCTGCCATTTGCAGCCTTAGAGAAAAGCTAGAGGGAGGAATTATTGAGTTTCCTGGGGTCAGTAATTAGTAATATATCAGGACTTGAATTCAACCCTGAGAATTTGTATTGAACTGGAGAAGAACCCTCTTGTTTCATCCTCTGAATAACAATCACTCCTAACAATCCTTTCATTTCATCTGCAAGTTGGTCTGTTGTTGCCTGGAATCTTTGTTAGTGGCACCCAAAGCTTATATTGAGAGCTCAATATAAGATTAAATTTTCCTGTTATTCATCTTTCAAAACATCAAGAAAAATTAGAGGTCTGGCGCTTTGGGGCCTTTCTATTAGTCAATCAGTAAGCTTTTATTGAAACACTAGCAATATGGTCGAAACTGTACTAAGTATGAGGCAGAGAAAAGAAGTATAAATCAATGGTGTCTGTGCTTAATTAATGAGTTTGTAATTTAATTAGGTCAGCAAGACATAAGATACTTATTAAGTAATTAGTGAAGAAAGACTGAATGTGATAGGAAAATGCTAAATGGTATGCTACAGCCCATCAAGAGTATGGTATTTCCCATTTTCATTCATGTCCCTGGAAAGGGGAAAGGTTAGAAACACCACTTATAGTCTTGTTATGGCATTTCATGTGATCCTGAGTTGTTGAAGGTTATGCCAGCAAAGACATAACATGTCCTGTCGAACTGGAAAACCTTAAAGATGGGCATAACAATAGACTATATATCTATCATATAGAAATCAATTTATGTAGGTTCAGAGAGCCTTATTACCTGAAGTTTAGATACAAGGTGATATTCCTTTTCAGTTACAATTAACACATAAAGAAATCTGCTAGATTGTGAAAGAGTTATGATCTGGTAGCATCCAAGTTGTGATCTGATAGAACTGGAAGATGGATTATTTAAGCTATATATAATATGTATATTTGAATATATGTATAGTTACATATATATGCATATATACATACATATATACACTCCTTTCCTATATATAGAAAGAACTGGGATTTCAATACATTTAATTGAATATATTTAAAGGTAGGAAAGCATCAGAGTGGTAAAGACTTATAATTGCCTCAAAAGAATTAAATGCATAATACTGAATATAACCACGACTCCACTGGGTTATGTATAAAGTTTTCAAGAAGATTTTCAGCACAAAGTGAAACTGGCAATTATCTGGTTCATTTTATCATTGTATACCAGGAAAAGCACACAATTCTGCCCTCTACTGAGAGCAGCTTGGTGCAAGGATAGAGTGTTAGATTAAACGGTAAGGAAGACCTTGATTCCAATTCTCTGTTCACACTTCCTAGCCATGTGTCTCTAGCAAATTTCTTAATATCTCCACTTCTCTGTTTCTTAATCTTTAAAACATACTTAATGATTCCTGTAACAGCTAATTCACCAAGTTGTAGTGGGATCCAAATGAGACCATATAAAGGCTATGTAAATTTCAATTATAAGTATTACTTTTCAAGTCCCCTACAAGAAGTAGCTTTGAATACTGAATGATCCCTTTGGATTGTATACATAGAACAAATGAATGATCTAGAACCAGATACCTAATCAAATATTTGTCAGAGATCTCCTTTTTGTAATATATTGAGGGTAGCAAAGTCTTCACCTTGCTTCTTGAATATAACAATCATTAAATATTTTGCTTTTCCTAAAAGCAATGAAAAAATCTGATCAAACCATATCTGAAGTATCAAGTGCCAGAATCAGTTTCTTTATCTATTAAATGGGCAGCTGAATGGCATAGACTATTAGAAGTCAGGAAGTCTTATTTTCTTGAGTTCAAATCTGACTGCAGACACTTATAATATGTATGACCCTAGGTATGTCACTTGACCCTGTTTGCCTCAATTCTTCACCTGTAAAAATGAGCTAGAAAAAGAAAAAAAAACAGCTCCAATATATTTGTCAAGAAAACCCCAAATGGACTCATGAAGAGTTGAACATGACTGAAAGGATTGAACAACAATAAAATGGAGATTATAATAACATCTACCTCTCAGGGTTATCATGAGGATAAAATGAGACAAAGTGCTTTGCAAATAATAAAGCAGTAAGTAAATGTTATTACTATTATCCTGGCATGGAGAAAACATTAGATATCTGAAGAATGTGCCAGTTGGGTATAAGCACTAACAGGTTCAAAGAAGATGGAAAAGTTTCAAATACCATTCTGTTAAGAAATTATGTCTACTTTTTGGAGATCAGCCTAAATACAGACAAGCATATTACCAAAGGTTTAGACATTAGGCAATGATTTGTTTGATGGTAGCAGTACACAGAATGAAGAAAAATGTAAAATGGCCCTTAGTCTTTTGTGGTGGAAGGCAGAAAAGTGTTGAGTGGCTGAGACTGCTAACAACAGCATTTCTTACACTAGTTATAAACATTAATTTAAGGTTGCTCCTTTAAATGTGAAATCCTTGCCTAATGGCCAACTTGATATATTATTAAAGTAACTAAATTATATCAATTGACATTCTCACAGTAGCTGAAACTGGAAGATAAAAAGTTGCAAATGAAAGGATGAGTCACAGATCTTTCTTGGAAAGATAAATAAAAATCTTGGCAGTGTTAGTTTCTTTGTATACTGAAAGGAAAAAAAAAACAAAACATTTCATGGGAGTATTTGGCCATCACACTTTGCAGTGCTCGTGATGAGTATAAATCAAAAGACCACTATGGAGATAGTGGCAATTGATAGAAATGACAAAGTAGAAAAATTCTAAGAAGAATTTGATAAGATTCTTTTTCCAGAATTAATTTATACATTGACACTAAGTATATCCAGGCTAATCTAGACATAAAGAAGGATAAGATAAAACATGTTGCAAAATGTAATTCAGCATTAAGAAACAAAGAGTCCAAGGGATTGTGGATGATTCAGAAGACTTCAGCCTATAAATAATGAATACTTTTTTCAAGGAAAGGTTGGAAATGATAGAAATGATGTGTAATGAGTAACATCAAAGACACACAAAATTTATAGTATTTTAGACAGAAAGTCACATTTTAGTGCTCATCCAGTAGCCATTTAGTCTATTATATAAATAAATCCTTAATACAGACAAATAGAAATCTAGTTTCTTTTTGGGCACTTTCCCATGAGAGGAAACCTAGCACTTTCCAAGACAATCTCTTCCATTTAGGGGCAATTAATTGTTAGGAAGTTTTTCTTGACATCAAACCTAAATCCACTTCTTTTCCACATGCTCTTTTGAATGCCTGTGAAAACTGGACATTTTACCAATGCCATGGTATTTTTTCCATTTGATTTGTCTTAGAAAGATTCTGGAGATCACCTGGCAGGATAAGATACCAGACACAGGTTCTTTCTTGAACTAAACTGCCAAGCATTCCAACTCTACTGAAGAGAGCCCAACTCCATTGCGCTGGCCACATTGTTTGAATGCCTAAAGTATGCATGCCAAAAAAGACTATTTTGTGGATAACTCACAAGGTGGTCAGAAAAAGAGAGGCAAGGCTATTCTCAAGGTCTCTTAAGAACTTTAGAATTGATTGTATGACGTGGCACAGGACTCCTCAGCATGGCGTGCCCTCATCAGAGAAAGTGCTGTGCTCTATGAGCAAAGTAGAATTGAATTAGCTCAGAAGAAACATAAGATGTGCAAAGTTAAGAGAGTCCATCACAAATGTCTATAGGGATTATTTGTGTCCTACCTATGGCAGAGCATTCTGAGCTTGTATTGGTTTGATCAGCCACAGTCAGACACACTGAATTCAATTCTAACATAGTGATATCATTTTGGTTCTCTTTGAGAACAAAGGACAACAACCAACCACCAACTGCTTCTGGTTATTCCCTCTCAAACAAGTCTAATAATCCATTTTACATGTGAAAATTATTTAGATACTTAAAGACAGTTATTTTATTTCCCCAGTACTCTGAGTTGTACATCCCTGTTCTTTCAACCAATCCTCCTATGGAAAGACTCAAGACTCTTCAGCATCCTGGTGATTCTTATTTGAATACTCCCCAGATAATTAGTTAGCTGTGCAGGGTAATGCAGAAACAGTTGCCTCCTTAATCCTGGATGCTATGCCTCTCAATACAGATCACTACTGCATTAGCTCTTTTGATGACTATACCACAGTGACTTTGCATTTATCCTTATTAAGTTTCACCTGATTTAATATAGCTCAGTGCTCTAAGAGCCAGTCAAGATCTTTTGGGATCCTGTTTCTTTCTCTGCCAGTTGTCCTTATGTGGTTTGTTATTTGAAAATTTGATGAGCATGCCTTAGTTTTATTCACCAACTTCATCCCAAGCTAAGCTTTAGCACTCCTGACACAATTTTGACAGAACCATGACACACTCTTATATTCATCCTCTGTTACCTGCTGTTGCTTTCATCTTTTATACATAGATTTTTAAAAAAAAATCTAAAGTACTGACTTCTAGTTCAAATGGCAACATTACAAATTGTAGAGAATTTTCTCTACAATTTCCATTCTCTCACACAAAACATAATACGTATCTTAAAAGGATCCCTGGATATATCCTTGATAAAGAAAACAAAATAGAAATATCCTCCACCATCTAGCTTAAAAGCATATGAAAAAATGTCTAGAAGCCATCAAAAACTAGCACAAGATTTACATTAGACAAATCAGAGCAAACACTGATAAATGGGAGTCATGAAACTGGAGGATGAAATCCAGCATAAGATCCCAAAATCAATTCTGAATTTAGCTAGTGCTCTGAACAAGAGGCTCACTTAATAGCACTAGCTCTAGTCTAGGTAACTGAACTCAGATCCCATTGAGACATATGCAGCAATAATGCACAGGGGTATGTATGCCCAGTGTTCCTTGAATCACTGGTAGTCTCAGGAAGAGATATGGACAACTCAGAGCCTATGCCTGGGAGACTTGCAATAGTCTAGAGATCAGCATATTCTCCAGCATTCAACTAGGGTTTTTAAGACCACAGAAGAGGACAGAACCAAGAGCTGCATATGAGAAGCAGAGGCAGATGAACCAATGCCACTGGATCATCAAGCAATTGAGACAAAAGCTTTGGGATGAAACAGGGTTTGGGGCCAACCCCATTATTCACATTAGAGTCATTTGAGAGGCAGGTAGGTGATGCTGGATAAAGTGCTGAGCCTGATGTCAGGAAGACTTCAAATCTGGTCTCAGAATTTTACTAGCTATGTGACCCTGTTCTAGCCACTTAACTATGGTCTGTCTCAATTTCCTCATCTGTAAAATGTGGATAATAATAGCACCTATTTCCCAGTGTAACTGTTAGAATCAAATGAAATAATAATTATAAAGTACTTAGCACAATGCCTGGTATGTAACAAGCATTATGAAAATGTTATTTTTGCTGTTGTTATTATTATCCAGAAAAATAGCAACACTGATATATAGACTACAAAGGAGATAAGACCAAAAAGTACCTACCTCAACCCATCTGAGAGTCTCAAAGAGCAATGATCTGAGCACAAAGTTCCAACACAAGAACAAGGATTAAAATGTCAGTAAACAGAAGAAAATAATGACCATGATGAATAAATATTATGGGCTAAGAGGTATCCCGGGAAGAAGAATAATTCTACTACAACTATAAAGCAGAAATTAAAGGAAAAAAATGATGACCATCAAAACTACAAGAAAAGTTAAAAGAAATAAGAGATAAAAATGAAATTATCATAGAAAATTGGGTTCCAGGGGGAAAATTTAGAAGGAAAATAACATGAACTTTTTGAACAAAATCAGAAGACTGAAAAATAGAAGAAAATATAAAGCATTTACTATTTAAAGTGACCTAAAAATAGTCAAGTAGAAATAATTTAAAAGTTATTGGTTTCTCTAAAGAACTATGGTCAAATAAAAAATCTTAATGTTATATTTTTAAAAATCATAAAGAAAAACTATCCAGGTCTATATGAATCAGAGGGAAAAAAATGACAATAGAAAGAATACACTAATTTCCTATTGAAAAAAATCACCACACTTAAAATATCCAGGAATGTTGTTATATTTATTTATAGTATCCTATAGTCATATCTTTGTATATAAGTCTAATTATATTAGTTACACATAAGATTTATTGATCAGGCATCTTGTACCTTATATTCAATACTGAAATAAAATCATATTTGTAGGCCATTTAAAAGTTAATAAGGTCAGCTAAGTAGTTTCAGGGCTGCAGTTAGAAAGACGTGAGTTCAAATCTGGTCTCAGACACTTATTGTGTGACCCTGGGCAGATCACTTAACCTGCTTGCATCAGTTTCCTCATCTGTCAAATGAACTGCAGAGAGAAATGGCAAAGCATTATAATATTTTTGCCAAAAAAAAACCTCAAAGGAGTCATGAAGAATCACATACAATTGAAATAATTGAACAATAGTAAATAAAAGTTAATAAAAGGAAGCTTATTTAGCCTTAACATGGAAAGGATACTGAACAAGCAAATAACACTTAGCTCAAGTAGATGTACAATGCCTTTCTCATCTCCATAAGGTAATGTGCCTTGTCAGCAGGGCAGGGTATGGTGAATCTTGTGGCTGTGGCATATCTGCCAAGTCTAGAGGAACATTATGCCCTTAACTTACCAGGGAACCATGTAAACGTTAATTGAGGCTGGTAGAGAGCTACTTCAATGGCCTCAGTCCCTGGGCCAATCACATCTTGGAGACAGTTTTCTTGATTTTTAGGGAAATAACTAATCTAACCTATATATTAGGGATATATCTCCTCATATATTGAGGAGAGATCCTATCACAAATTTTATAATCAAAATCCAGAACTTTTTTTATTTTTTATATAAAGCTTTTTATTTACAAAACATATGAGTGACCTTTCAACATTGACCTTTGCAAAAAACTTTTTTTCCCAAGCTTTTCCTTTCCTTCCCCCCACCCCCAAACCCTAGATGACAAGTAATCTAATACATGCTAAATAGGATAAATTATATGACAAATACAATACATGTATACATATCTATACAGTTATCTTACTGCACAAGAAGCATCAGATCTAGAAAGAGAAGAAGAAAAAAACAACCTAAGAAGGAAAACAAAATGCATGGAAATATTCACAGAAAGCGTTAAAATGCTGTGTTGTGGTTCATTCTCAGTTCCCACAGGCCTCTCTCTGGATGTATATGACTGTCTTCATCGCAGAACAACTGGTTTGAATTACATCATTGTGGAAGAGAACCATGTCCATCAAAATTGATCATCGTATAGTCTTGTTGCTGTGTATAATGTTCTCCTGGTTCTGCTGATTTCACTCAGCATCAGTTCATGCAAGTCTCTCCAATCCTCTCTGAAATCCTCCTGTTGGTCATTTCTTACAGAACAATAATATTCCATAACATTCATATACCATAATTTATTCAGCCATTCTCCAATTGATGGGCATCTTTTCAATTTCCAGTTTCTTGCCACTACAAAAAGGGCTGCCACAAACATTTTTGCACATGTGGGTCCCTTTCCCGCCTTTAAAATCTCTTTGGGATATAGGCCCAGTAGAAACACTGCTGGGTCAAAGGGTATGCACTGTTTGCTAACTTTTTGAGCATAGCTCCAAATTGCTCTCCAGAATGGTTGGATCCGTTCACAGTTCCACCAACAATGTATCAGTGTCCCAGTTTTCCCACATCCCCTCCAACAGCTATCATTATCATTTCCTGTCATTTTAGCCAATCTGACAGGTGTGTAGTGGTATCTCAGAGTTGTCTTAATTTGCATTTCTCTGATCAATAGTGACTTGGAGCACCTTTTCATGTGACCGGAAATAGTTTCAAGTTCTTTGTCTGAAAATTGTCTGTTCATATCTTTTGACCATTTATCCATTGGAGAATGGCTTGAATTCTTATATATTTGAGTCAATTCTCCATATATTTTAGAAATGAGGCCTTTATAAGAACCTTTGGATGTAAAAATGTTTTCCCAGTTTACTGCTACCCTTCTAATCTTGTCTGCATTCATTTTGTTTGTACAAAAACTTTTTAACTTGATATAGTCAAACTTATCTATTTTGTGATTAATGATGACCTCTAGTTCTTCTTTGGTCACAAATTCCTTCCCCCTCCACAGGTCTGAGAAGTAAACCATCCTACATTGTTCTAATTTGTTTATAATATCATTCTTTATGCCTAGATCATGAATCCATTTTGACCTTATCTTGGTATATGGTGTTAGGTGTGGGTCAATGCCTAATTTCTTCCAGACTAGTTTCCAATTATCCCAGCAGTTTTTGTCAAATAGTGAGTTTTTATCCCAAAAACTGGGGTCTTTGGGTTTATCAAACACCAGATTACAATTGTCATTGAGTATTTTGTCCTGTGAACCTAATCTATTCCACTGATCCACTACTCTATTTCTTATCCAATACCAAATGGTTTTGGTGACCACTGCTTTATAATATAGTTTTATATCTGGTGCAGCTAGGCCACCCTCATTTGCATTTTTTTCATTAATTCCCTTCATATTCTTGACCTTTTGTTTTTCCAGATGAATTTTGTTGTTATTTTTTCTAGTTCAGTTAAATAATCTCTTGGGAGTTTGATTGGTATAGCACTAAATAGATAGATTAGTTTAGGTAGTATTGCCATCTTTATTATATTCGCTCGACCTATCCAAGAGCACTTGATGTTTTTCCAATTGTTTAGATCTGACTTTATTTGTGTGGAGAGTGTTTTGTAGTTTTGCACATATAGATCCTGACTTTCCCTTGGCAGATATATTCCCAAATATTTTATCCTATCGATAGTTATTTTGAATGGAATTTCTCTTTGTATCTCTTGCTGTTGCATTTTGTTGGTGATGTATAAAAATGCTGATGATTTATGTGGATTTATTTTGTATCCTGCAACTTTGCTAAAGTTGTGGATTAATTCTAATAGTTTTTTAGTTGATTCTCTAGGGTTCTCTAAGTAGACCATCATATCATCTGCAAAGAGTGATAATTTGGTTTCCTCATGACCTACTCTAATTCCTTTAATCTCTTTTTCTTGTCTTATTGCCAAGGCTAGCATTTCTAATACAATATTGAACAGTAATGGTGATAGTGGGCAACCTTGTTTCACCCCTGATCTTATTGGGAATGGTTCCAGTTTATCACCATTACATATGATGCTAGCTGATGGTTTTAAATAGATGCTACTGACTATTTTAAGGAAAAGTCCATTAATTCCTATACTCTCTAATGTTTTTAATAGGAATGGATGTTGGATTTTATCAAATGCTTTTTCTGCATCTATTGAGATTATCATATGTTTTTTGTTAATTTGGTTATTAATATAGTCAATTATGTTAATAGTTTTCTTAATATTGAACCATCCCTGCATTCCTGGTATAAATCCTACTTGGTCATGGTATATTATTCTGGGAATGATTTTCTGTAATCTCTTTGCTAATATTTTATTTAAGATTTTTGCATCAATATTCGTTAAGGAGATTGGTCTATAATTTTCTTTCTCTGTTTTTGTTTTACCTGGTTTAGGTATCAGTACCATGTCTGTATCATAAAAAGAGTTTGGTAGGAGTCCTTCATTCCCTATTTTTTCGAATAGTTTATATAATATTGTAGTTAACTGTTCTTTAAATGTTTGGTAGAATTCACATGTAAATCCATCTGGTCTTGGGGATTTTTTCTTAGGGAGTTGATTAATGACTTGTTCTATTTCTTTTTCTGAAATGGGACTATTTAAGTAATTTATTTCCTCTTCTGTTAATCTGGGCAATCTATATTTTTGTAGATATTCCTCCATTTCACTTAGGTTATCAAATTTATTGGCATACAGTTGGGCAAAGTAACTCCTGATTATTGCTCTAATTCCTTCTTCATTGGTGGAAAGTTCTCCCTTTTCATTTTTGAGACTAACAATTTGATTTTCCTCTTTCCTTTTTCTAATTAAATTAACTAGAGGTTTATCTATTTTGTTGTTTTTTTCATAAAACCAACTTTTAGTTTTATTTATTAATTCAATAGTTTTTTTACTTTCAATTTTACTAATCTCTCCTTTTATTTTTAGGATTTCAAGTTTGGTATTTGATTGGGGGTTTTTAATTTGTTCTTTCTCTAGCTTTTTTAGTTGCAAGCCCAATTCATTGATTTTCTCTTTTTCTATTTTATGCAAATAAGCATCTAGAGATATAAAATTTCCCCTTATTACCACTTTGGCTGTATCCCACAAATTTTGGTATGTTGTCTCATTATTGTCATTCTCTTGAATGAAATTAGGAATTGTGTCTGTAATTTGCTGTTTCACCCATTCATTCTTTAGGATAAAATTATTTAGTTTCCAATTGGTTTTTGGTCTGTTTTCTCCTGGCCTTATATTGCATGTGATTTTTATTCCGTCATGATCTGAAAAAAATGCATTTATTATTTCTGCCTTCCTGCATTTGATTTTGAGGTTTTTGTGTCCTAGCACATGGTCAATTTTTGTATAAGTTCCATGGACTGCTGAGAAAAAAGTAAACTCCTTTCTGTCTCCATTTGATTTCCTCCAAAGATCTATCATACCTAACTTTTCTAACATTTTGTTTACCTCCTTAACTTCTTTCTTATTTATTTTGTGGTTTGATTTATCAAGTTCTGAGAGAGGGAGGTTGAGATCTCCTACTATTATAGTTTTGCTGTCTATTTCTTCTTGCATCTCTCTGAACCTTTCCTCTAGGAATTTCCATGCTATACCACTTGGTGCATATATGTTTAGTATTGATATTGCTTCATCATCTATGGTACCCTTTAGGAAGATATAATTTCCTTCTTTGTCTCTTTTAATTAAGTCTATCTTTGCTTTTACTTGGTCTGAGATCAGGATTGCTACCCCTGCTTTTTTTTGTTCACCTGAAGCATAATAGATTCTGCTCCAGCCTTTTACCTTCATCCTGTATGTATCTCTATGTTTTAGATGTGTTTCTTGTATACAACATATTGTTGGATTCTGGTTTTTAATCCAATCTGCTATCTGCTTCTGCTTTAAGGGAGAGTTCATTCCATTCACATTCACAGTTAAAATAACTAATTCTGTATTTCCTGCCATCTTATTTACCCTAGCTTATGCTTTTCTCTTTCTTATCCCCTTTCCCTCCTCCCTACTATTTTGCTTTTGAAAACCACTTCCCTCAAACAATCCTTCCCCTTTAGAGCCCTACCCACCCCCTTTTTCTCCCCTTTCCCTCCTGTTTCCTTATAAGTGCTTCTATTATTCCCTCTGAGCCAAATCTGATGAGATGAAGATTAACCCAATTCTCATTCCCCTCCCTTTTCTCCCCTCAATCATTATAGGTTTTCTTTGCCTCTACATGTGATGTAATTTCCCTTATTTTACCTCCTTTTCCTCTTCTTCCAGTGTTATCCCTTTTCTACCTCTAATTTCTTTTTCAGTTTATCATATCATAATGATCATAAAATCATAATAAACATATGATAATAATCATAAAATCACAGTATTCATAACATAATAATCATAAAATCATAGTAATCATATCATAATCATAATGTAATAATAGATTCATAAAATCAACCCTCATTCTATAAGTATCTATAACATAAATATAGTTCTCAAGAGTTATTTTTTCTTGGAACCTTTTTATGTTTCTCTTGTGTTCTGTGTTTGTAGATCAAATTTTTTGTTCAGTTCTGGTCTTTTCAGTAGAAATAGGTGAAATTCTCCTATATCATTGAAAGACCATCTTCTTCCCTGGAAGATAATGCTCATTCTAGCTGGGTAACTTATTCTTGGCTGTAATCCAAGTTCCTTTGCCCTTCGGAATATCTGATTCCAGGCCCTTCCATCCTTCAAAGTAGAAGCTGCTAGGTCCTGTGTGATCCTAATTGTAGCTCCCCGATATTTAAATTGTTTCTTTCTGGCTTCTTGTAATATCTTTTCCTTGGTATGATAGTTCTGGAATTTAGCCACGATATTTCTGGGGGACTTAATTTTTGGGTTTCTTTCAGGAGGTGATCGGTGGATTGTTTCTAGGAGTATTTTGCCTTCTGGGTCTAAAATATCAGGGCAGTTTTCTTTTATGATTTCCTGGAAGATAGTGTCTAGGTTCTTTTTTTCATCATGGCTTTCAGGAAGCCCTATAATCCTTAGATTGTCTCTCCTAGATCTATTTTCCAGGTCAGTTGTTTTTCCTAGGAGATATTTCATGTTTTTCTCTATCTTTTCATTTTTTTGTTTTTGTTCAACTGATTCTTGAAGTCTTGATGAGTCATTCATTTCCAATTGTTCGATTCTAATTTTTAATGTCTCATTTTCTTCAGTTACTCTTTTTAGTTCCTTTTGCAATTGATTAATTACATTTTTTTGTTCATTGAATTCTTTTTCCATTTTTTCTATTTTATTTTGCAGTGATCTCATTTCGTTTCCCCATGTTTCTTCTAACTCTCTTTTAAGATTTTTTATGCAATCTTCAAAGAAAGCCTTGTGACATGGAGACCAGTTTATGTCTCTCTTTCGGGCTTTTTCTGTAGTTGCTTTACCTTTAGGCGCCTCAGGATTTGAGGTCTGTTCTTCCCTCTCTCCATAAAAGTTATCTATGGTGAGAGCTCTTTTTGGTTTTTTATTCATATTTTTTTTTAAAGGTGTGAGGTCTGTTTAGGGCAAAGGTGGGACAGCTGCTTTAATTTGCCCTGGGGCAGTTCTGCTGATTGAGTTATTTCAGGAACTGGGCAGTTTTGCTGATTGAATTATGTCAGGGGCTGGGCAGTTCTGCTTTAGTTCACCCTGGGCCGGTGCTGCTGATTGAATTATTTCAGGTACTGGGCAGCTCAGCTGATTGAATTTTTCTGGTGCTGATCAGTCCTATTGTTTGATTGATTGCTTTAAGTTGCTGTTAATGGCAGCTAGGTCTGATGCTCATCAAAGGTTCAGTGGTTCACAATCTATCCCCCACAAAAGGCAGACCCTCCAAACCACCTGCCCACAATCAGGACAGATTGTTCCAAGAGGCCCGCAGAAGACTCCCAGGTGTGTGAAAAGCACAAAGCTCCCACTCCTGTTCCGACTCCTGTTCCAGCTTCCTGCTCCAGCTCCCTGCCCTGGTCTCCCTGCACTGCAGTCTGGGTTCAGTAAACCACCCCCCTGCCCAATTAAAACAGACCTGTTTTGAGGTTCTTCCAGAGTATCTTCTTCTAGAATCGCGTTGTTCTCCAGATATTGTGGATTTTTTTGCTTCAGAATCAGTCTAGAGGCTTCATATGTTGTTGGTTTGAGGGGAGGTTAGAGGAGGTTACAGAGACTCCTGTCTGATCTCTGCCACCATGGCTCCACCCCCAGAAGGAAGACCAAAATCCAGAACTTTTAAGTCAAAGAAAATATATTGAAAGATAGAAAGATTTTGATTTTGAGGAATCACAAATCTGTGCTGTAACTGCAACATAGGAGAAAAAATGTTGAAATATCACATTCTAAAAAAGCAAAAGACAAAGGTATATAACCAAGGATAACTATCCCAAGAAACTGGATATAATTTTATAGAAGAAGATTTTCATGCACTCCTGATTTTTTTTTAAAAAAAATACTGAAACTAAGTAAAAACTTTGAAATGCAAATGCAGAAAGCAAGAGATACCAAAAAAATGAGTAATTAGAAAAGACTAAATCGTAATGAAGGAATTTTCACACTGGGAAAAGAAATATGTGAATCTTCAGAATCCAAATGTTTTCAAAGAACAGAATTTGTTAAAGCATACATGAAACATAGAGAAAGAGATGGGGGCAGGCATCTTTTGATTTTAATCTTATCTTGACTCTTATCTGGATCAGATAAAGAATAGTCAAGCTTATTTTTCAAGATATCTCCTTAGCTTTTGTCTTTTTAATCTGTTAAATTTCAACCCCATCCATAAGATTATATCCAGTTTTTCGAGGTAAGTTATTCTTATTTGTTATATATCTTTATCTTTTGCACTTTTGAATATTGCATTCTAGCATTTTCTCTCCTCTATTGTAGTTAACAGCAGAGTTTTATTGAGATTTTGATTGTGGCTTCTTGGTGCTCAAATTGCTTCTGTGTGCTTGCATAATATTTGCTTTGACTTGCATTGGATTTTGACTACAATATTTGTGACATACTCTATCAGCCTCCTTTCCTATGTAGGTTATGCTAGCTCTTTCCCTAAAAGGCAAGAATGCTGTGACCAAGACTTGGGGCTAAGTCTGAAGTGCCTCATCCTTGAAACAGTTTCCTGTTGGTTTCAGTCTACAGAGACATAAATTCATGATCAAGTTCTACTAGACTTGATAGAAACCCCTCAGATCCCAAAATCATCATACCAGTCACTATTCTGATAATAAAATGAAGAGAAAGAATATCTGTCTGAGCTAATTGTTATATTCTTGTTGGATCCCAATCAAACTGCCAGGCTAAATTTTAAAGATTTCATCTCACTCAGTTTATACTTCCATAGTCTCTTTCAATTAAAAACAAAATTCAAATTCTCTGTTCATGTTGCCATTCACACACTTAGCTCAGAGCCCAAAGTAGTCTCATTTCCTGCCAGAAAGGAAAGAAATAATATGGAACTACATTTCCCAGAAATTCATGCCACAAGGCTCTGAACACTACTTCCTGCCTGCAGAGATCCATCTCACATTAAATTGCTATATTATTTTCCTTGTATTTGTGAAAAGCAACATGTGTACATGGTGTTCTTTTCTCAATTAAACTGAAGATCCTTGATAACCAGATTGTTTTCAATTTTATCTTTGCATCCCCAGGACCTAACATAATGCCTGGTACCTATTTAGTACTTAAAAATACTATTGATTGCTTGATTACTAGAAGACTTAGTAAGTGGAGACCATGTCTTATTTGTGTTTGTAGTTCCCTCTGGATTTACCAGAGAGTTCCAGAGTCTAGGCACATCAAATCCTTAATAAAAAAATGTTTGCTATAACCAATTAATTAATGATTTTCTGAGAACTGAGAAAAGACGATTAGATGTGGGAATTAGATTATTGGTAACTTTAGAGAAGGAAATTTTATTTTAATGATGCCATAAGCCAGACTGAAAGGAGTTTAATAGAGAGAAAAGAGAAAGTAAAGGCACTGATTATAGATTGTAGGCTTTCTCAGAGTTTAGCTAAAAAAAAATAGAGAAGAGATTTGGGTTGGTAGCTTTCAGGGTTGGTTGGATCAAATGAGAAATGGAGGAAATAGTAGACAGGAAGAGAATGAAGATTAGTGAGATAGTAGGAAGAAGGGAGAGGAATTATGCTAAAGATGTTTCAGAATGGGATCATTTGGCCTTGTAGAAGGGACTGACTTAGAAAAGAGAAATATCTTCATGTGAGATGGGGTGAAAGAGAACATAGTGAACAAGGGCATTTGGGATATGTGAAACAAGGAAGATGAGTAGGGAAGAATAGGGAGCTCTTAATGAATAACCTCATTCTTTTAATGAAAAATGAAGTAAGATTTTCAGGTGAGAAAGTTTAAGGAAGGGGTATCAGCTCTGAAGAGGGATGAAAAGGTTTAGAATAGCCATTGTAGTGAGTAACAGTGGATTATTGGGGAGGCACAGAGTATAGTCTTGTTGCAGTAAGGGCTCTGTTGAAATTATATGACAAACTCGTATTGGATCCATATAGCATAGTTTTATGATATTTTTCAGCTTCTTTCAGTAGCATGTGAATAGAAACAAAGGCAGTGAATAGTGAGAATGATCCAAGGGTTGAAGCTTGATAAGGCATAATTGCCAATAAGATAAAGAAGTAAGGGACATGAATGTAGCAAATAGTATGGAGTTGAGAGGGTTGAGATAGAAAAGGGAAAAAAGTATAGCCAATTCAAGGGG
This sequence comes from Myrmecobius fasciatus, assembly GCA_023553655.1. Classification (NCBI taxonomy): domain Eukaryota; kingdom Metazoa; phylum Chordata; class Mammalia; order Dasyuromorphia; family Myrmecobiidae; genus Myrmecobius; species Myrmecobius fasciatus. Next base: position 71,873 of record JAJPUD010000461.1, on the reverse strand, counting down.
ATGATCTTGGAAAAAACTGGGGAATGGAAGGATTGAAAGGCATTGTGAGACTGAAGAGCAGCTTTGGGGATTATAAAGCAGAAGGAAAGAATGAATAATAAAATGTGATTAGTTAAAGCAATTTAAGAGTTTGTAAACATGGAAATGGAACTCAGGACCCAAATGTATCTCATATCTATTCATAGCTGAAGTGGGGCAGAGAATGAGTAAACTGAAGAACTAGAAATTTAGGATGTTTGAGGGAATATCAACATGTGTGATAAAATATCCTGATATAAGGGTGGAAATTGGATGAGAGAGAAAAGATTGTGAGCATGGTATTGAACTCATTGAGTAGAGAAAGTGTAATGGGAGTCAATAGATAGTAACTACTAGAAAGTTGATTAAATGATATATGGATTGAATGAACCTCAGAGGAGAATGGGTTACTGAGTATTGGTATTATATTGGTATTAGAATCTGGAAATAATAAAGGAGGAAATAAACAAGGAGTACTCTCACTCTACCATAATTGAATTAGAGGTATGAAAAAAATACATTGGTACTAGAAAGGGTGACCAATGTCATCAGAAGAGAGCCAGGTATAAGAAAGGATGGAAGAATTTAGGAAGGCAAATTTTTAAGGTTAAAATTGGTTTGTTTAACCATGGAGCAGTCATTTCAGAGAGCACAGAGAGAAAGGAAGGAATAGATCTAGAAGAGCATGCAGAGGTAGGGAAGGGCTTTGTGTAAGAAAATGGATTGTGGGGGATAGAGAAAGGAGTTTTTTTACAATGACATTTGGGATACCAAAAGAGGATATATGTATGCTAACCACTGAATTCAGGCTGATTATCAATGGCAGGAGAAAAGTGTATTGAGAGATACAGATAATTAAATTGTTCAAGGCTCTCTATTGATTTCAGTTGATTGGTAGGTGGTAATATATGGTTTGTGAGGGCCAGGAAGGCAAATAGAAAAACCAAAGGCACTGCCTGGTGGAATCTGGGAAGGAGGCAGGAGCTGGCAATTCTAAATAGTTCTAATCTAGGAATAGGATCTAAAACATTTTTATTTGTAGTATTATTATTGTATACTTATTTTGGGGGGGTTCTGCTTATTTCATTTTGTACCAGTTCATATAATTATTTTAATGCTTTTCTGAATTCACTATTTCTTACAGCACAGTAATGTTTCATTAGATTCATATACCAAAATTTGTTTAGACATTTTCCCATTGTTGGTCATGGACTTTGTTTATAGTTGTTTGTTCCTGCAAAAGTGCTATTTTATTATTTATGAAAATTTTCCTTTCATCATTGACCTGCTTGGGGATATATCCCTAGTAGTGGATACAAGGATATAGAAATTTTATTCAATTTCTTGGCATACCTCCAAATTGCTTTCCGGAATGGTCGAGCAATTGACAATTCTATCATAATGCATCAGTGTATTCTATATAGATTCTCTGTCATTCCCTGTTCTTTTCTTTGAAATCTAGTCCCTTTGCTGGGCAGAAAGTGAAGCCTTGGATTTATTTGGATTTCATTTCTCTTGTTATTACTGTTTCAGAGCAATCTTTCATATGGTTGTTAATATTTTGTAATTTTTCTTTTGAGAAATGTTTGTTTATATTCTTTAACCAATGGGAGAATAAATTTTGGTTTTATGTAAAATATAATTTCCTAGATAGCTTGGATATCAATATCTTTTCAAAGATAGTTGATATGAAGATTTATTCTGAATTGATTACTTCCCTTATTATTCTATCTGCACTGGCTTTATTGGTGTGAAAGTTTTTAAATTTAATATAATTGAAATTATTTCTTTTATCCTATTTTCTCAATTGCTTTTTGGTTAAAATCTTTCTACCTTGCCTTAGCTATGAAAGTTAGCTGATTTTTCTCTCTTTTAATTTTTTTTTAATGCTGTGATCTTTATATTCAGGCCATGTATCTATTTTGTGCTTAATGTGATATAAAATGATGATCTAACACTTATTTCTACAAAACTCCTTTACAAGTCATCCAGCATTTCTTATCAGATGGGGAGTTTTTTCTCAAGTAATTTATACTTTCAAGCTGATTGCCCAATAGGTTATGTTTCATGGTTTCTGATCCATCCTTATCTAACCTTTCCATTGATTTGCTTTCCTATTTTTTAACCAATACTATAAGTTTTGATGACTACTTTATACTATAGTTTGAGGGCTGGAAACTCTATTTGTCTTTATGCATATTTTAAAAATATTTCTCTCAAGACTTTTTATTTCTTCATGGCTTTCTCCACCGTTATTGCCACTTCCTCCTCAAAGGAATCTTGTTTCCATCCTTGTAATTCCCCAGCCTCTGACAGGTGAGGCTTATTTTACCCAAATCAGGAGTTGAAGCCATTTCCCTGCCATCTTTCTATCATATTGTCAAATGAGTGCCTTCATTCCAGTTCTCTCTATTAGTTATCTTTTCCAATTAGAATATAGGCTCCTTGGGAGTAATGACTATCTCTTGCTTACTTGGATTTGAATCCCCTACATGTTCAAAAATATTCTTGGCATATAATAACTTTTCCATCTTGTCTGAACATTTCTTCTCAATATCCTTTGCTATATCTTCATGCAAGTTATACCTGCTAACAATGAGTATATTCCAGAGCTCTCTCTTGGGCTCTCTCCTCTTTTCATATTCCATTTCACTTGTGGTCTCATCAGTTTTGTTGGATTTAATTATCTCTGTATTCATGATTCTTAGATATACTTCTCTACCTCCAGATTTAAATCCCCAACTACCTGCTGAATATCTAGAACTAGATATCTTAGAGATAATTTAAAACTCAACATGTCCTGAACTCAACTTATTATCATCCCTTTCCCCCGAAGCACTCTTCTCTTTGTATCTTTCCTATTATTAATTCCTTTCTTCCCTCTCTCCTTCCCTCTCCCCTAGCCCCTTTCCCTTCTTCCTTTTCTCTGTCTCTGTTTCTATCTTTCTGCCTTTCTGTCTCCCTTCCTCCCTTCCCCCTCCCTCTTTCCATCCCTGTCTGTTCTTTCTTTCTCTGTCCTTTCCCTTTTCCTCTTCTTCCTTTCTTCCTCCCCTCTCCACCACATCCAATTATTATGATTTTTTTTATTTTATCACTTTTGTAAGATTTCTTACAACGTCTTTCTTCTCATCTTTCATATCCATCACCATAATGCATGTCCTTTTCTTACACTTGGGCTATTACAATAGTCTTTTGGTCCATCTTCCTGACTCATCTCTCATCAGTTTATTCCATCATTCATCTGTTAAAGTGTTTTCCTAAAACACAGTTTTGACAATGTTAACCTACATTCATTAAACTCTAGTGGCATCCTATCATCTCCAGGGACAAATATAAAGTACTCTGGCATTCAAAGCTTTTTATAATCTCATTCTCTCCTATCCTTCCAATCTTAGATTTTAGATTCTTCCACATATCCTGCAATTTAGTGATGCTGTCTTTTTTGCTGGGAATTTTCATTAGATGTCTCTCATGCCTGGAGTGCTCTCTCTTCTCATCTCTACTTTCTGTACTTCCTGGCTTCCTTCAAGTTCTACCTAGTAATATACCACCTTTTGCAAGAAGCCTTTCCCAATTTCCCTAAATGTTAGTGACTTCCCTCCATTAATTATCTCCAATTTATCTTCATAATTGTTTTCAAGTTGTCTCCCCATTAGACTGAGAGCTTCTTGGGAGCAGGGACCATCTTTTTCTTATTTTTGTCTCCATTATTGAGCATGGAGCCTGAAACATAGTAGGCGCTTATTAAATACTTGCTGATATTTAACTCCAAATGAATTTGGCTATTATTTATTCCAGTTCTATAAAGTAAAGCTTTATTATAGTTTGATTGGTACAGTACTAAATTTGTGAGTTAATTTTGTTAACAGTACAATTTTATTATGTTATTTAGTCTAAGCGTAAGAAATAAAAATGCTAAGTAGTTTTTTATTTCTAAAATAAAATGTTGCAATTGTATACATATAAAACTTAAATGTGCACTGAAGCTATACCTAAATATTTTATGCATTTCCTAATTATTTTGAAGAACTTTCTTTTCTATTTTTTCCCTGTCTTTTGTTGTTTGCATTTAGAAATACCATTAATTTTTATTGGTTTCTTTGTTATACTGATACTTTATTGAAATTATTATCTTAATTTCTTAGGGGATTTTTTTGAGATTTTTCTAAGTAAAACATCATATCATTATCAAATGAGGATAATTTTTCCCTCTTTTTTTTGTCTAAGTTTATCCCATTAGTTTATTTCTCTTCTCTTATTGCTACTGCTAATATTCCTAGAACAATTTTAATTAATATTAAGGAAAATTACATCTTTATGTTCATTAGTATTGTGATAAGTTCTAGTATTCTTTGCAAATAATAGTAACTAATAGTTATTAAAAGTAATATTAAAAGTGAGTCTTTTGTTTCTATGATTTTTAGAGTTTTTCAGTGTTTTACTGTCAAAAGTTTTTATGCACCTTTTGTTATATTTAATGTTGTTTTTGTTTTTAATATATTTAATCAGGTGATTGTTTTTCTGTTTTTAAATCAACCTTACTCTCTTAGTATCAATCTAACTTGGTCATAGCGAATACTTTTTGAACAAATTACATAGTTTCTTTCTTATTCTTATTATTTCATAATTTTTTAAAAAATCAATAATCTTTATCAGTATTAATCCATGGTTCTCTTTTTTCTTGTTATAATATTACATGGTTTATGTTTTAGAACTATATTTTTCATATAAAAGAAATTTGGTAGAGTTTTTTTCTTTTTAAAGAGTAATTTTTGGTGGTACATTTTTTAGCCATTCTTTAATAGAATTCATCTGTAAATCCTAGACCATCTAGGTTTCCTCTTTTTTGATAGGTTCTTTATAATTGCTTCAATCGTAATAGGATTTCTATGTAAGGTTTTCTTAATTTAAGTATTTTTCATTTTTGTAGACAATCCTTAATTTCTTTAAAATTCCCAAATTTATTAGAATGTAATTGTGGCTAGTAGATTCTGATAATTTTATTTTGACATTTCTTCTCTTTGGTGCTTTTTACTTTGTTCATTGATTATTTCTGTAATTTTATTTTCTCTATTTTTTGGGGGGTGTAGGTTACCTAAAGTTTTATTAATTTTGTTAGTTGTTTTTTAAGAATTAGATTTTAATTTTGTAACTCAAGGCTATAGTTTTTGTTTTTCATCTTAATTATTTCTTTTTTTAGTTTTCAAAATTTCACCTTTTCTGATTTTATTTATTTACTGGCTTTCTAATTGCAAGTTCAGTTTATTATTCTTCTCATTTTCTATTTGGCAAATGTATGTTTTCAAGATAATATTTTTCTTTGACCACTACTTTATTCATGTTCCAGAAATTTTGGTATGTTGCCTCATACCTTGCGTTACAATTATTTTTATGATTTGTCCTTTGACCTATTTATTATCCAGCATGGTATTATTAAGTTTACTTTTAGGTGTGTATCTTTTACTTATGTTTTCTTTATCAATTATTATTTGATTTAATTGATTATTTAAATTTAATTTATTAAATTATTATTTTAATTTTATATAAATATAATCAAATAATCAAACAAAATATTGCTTGTAATAAACATTATAATATATTATAATTTCTGATATTTGTTTAATATTTGAATATATTTATATTGAAAATATGTTAAATTTAAATAATTATTATTAATGTAAATTAAATCACTTATTTATCCTCTTACAACTCAATTAACTTTACTAATTTGAATCCTAGTACATTTGGTGCATAAAGACTTGGTATTGATAATTTTTCACTGTTTATTGTACCTTTAAGCATAATTAAGTTACTATGTTTTCTCTTGATAGTGTGATTTTTTTTCCTTTGCCTGAGGGCAAAATTCCTTTCTCTGCTTTGCTGAATCTCCTGAGACCTTTCATTGTTCCAACCTTTCATTTTCATTATTTGTCTGTCCTTATTTAATTGATTTTGTTTCATTTTCTCACTTTAATTCTATATTTGTCTTTGCTTTTTAGATATTTTTTTGCATACAAAGCTCAGTGGGCTCTGCTTTCTTATCCCTTCTGTAGCTTTGTCTTCTTTGATTTCTTAATTTATTTAAATTTAGAATGATAATGTTTAAGTCTGTGTTCCCCAATTTATTTCATTTGCATTGATTTTCAAAAATGCTCTTTTCTTTTAAATCAATATTTTGTTTCTGTGATTAGTTTTACTTTAGTATTATGGTGCTAGTCTATTCCCATAGATTATGTCCTACTCCCTTTTGACTATCTTATATCAAATTCCTTTAATTTCCTTAATCTAATTTTTTATTTATTTAATTTATTTATTTAGCTTTTTATCCCTCTTTACTCCATAACTTTTCTATTCAGTTAATTTCAATATGCCCCCTCTCTTCTTTCCTTTAGCTTCTTATTTTTAATAATTAAAAAAAATTGCTGTTGTGTCCAAGTTTTCCTTTGCTTTGTTTTTCTCATTATTTCTCTTCTCTTTTATTTTTCATTTATTTATTTATTTGCTGAGGCAATTGGAATTAAGTGACTTGCCCACGATCACACAGATTTCGGGAAGTGTTAAGTGTCTGAGGCCAGATGTGAACTCAGGTCCTCCTGACTTCCAGGGCTGGTGCTTTATCCACTGCACCAACTAGCTGTCCCTTCCCTTTTATTTTTTATGTTTTATTGCATGGTTAATTATTTTGTTATTATATTTCCCAATTATATTTCAAAATAATTTTTTTATATTTAAAAAAACCTTTGAGTTCTAGATTTTCCTCCCTTTTCCCACCCTTAACCCCTATTAAGAAACCACATGTAAAGTTATGCAAAACATTTCCATAAAGGTCTTGTTGTAAAAAACAAAACAAAACAAAACAAAACAAAAAACCCATAGATCTACCCACTCATACCCACCAAAATTAATACACCCTCAAGAAAAATAAAGTGAAAAAGAGGGAGAGAAAGAAAGAGAGTATACTTCAATCTGTATTCAGACCCAATCAGTTCTTTCTCTGGGTATGGATAGGATTTTTCATCATAAATCCTTCATAATAGTTGTGGATCATTATATTTCTGAGAATAGCAAAATCATTGACAGCTGATCATTGTTACTAAATTGCTACTACTTTGTACATATTACATTTCACTTTATTTAAGTTCATGGAGGACTTTCCAGGTTTTTCTGAGAACATCCTGCTCATCATTTCCTATAAAACAATAATATACCCTCATAATCTTCCCCTTTAATCTATTCTTAATTTTATTTTTACTTTTTTTTCTATTGCTCCTTGATTTCTGGGGATTTGGTAGTATTCCTTCTCATCCTTTCATTTCCCTGTGCTTTATCTTTGAAGTTTTATTCATTATTCCTTCTATTTTTTTTTTTTTTAGTATTTTTCTCTATTGTTTTTATCCATTTGTGAACTAGGTTTGTTTTCACATTCTCTTTCTTATGTTCCCTAACAGTCACATTTTGGCTTCTCCTCCTCCTCCAAAACCAGACTCCTGGGGTTGATCTCCTGAGTGATCTCAAATGACTCAAGTTGGGATCCATAGGGATCACCAGGGCTGGGTCTCCTGAATATCATCCAGGAAGTACTGATCCCACCTGGTTTTTCAGTAGTTTTTTATTTAGGCCTGATTCACTGCTTCCTTCTGGCCTATGATTCTGAGAACCATGAAGGGCACATGAAAGCCCCATAATCTAACTTAATTTATTATCCAATATTTTCCTGGGACTCCAACACTACATAGAAGAACTTCAGAGCAGAAGTTGAAGCTTCTGAAGGACTTAATTATCTTTCTGTTTCTTTTTCCTCACTGAGCTTTTCTGAACTGAATCCATAACTAGGTAGCAGGAAACTGGCTTGACCTAGTTACTAGCCATCCCAGAGTAACAGGGTTTGTAAGGGCAAATGAAGAGGGATATAAATGTTTATCCCTAGTTACCAAAGGACTCTGTAGGATGAGCAGATTTTGTGTCTCCCTTACAAGTGTCTAATTATCTACTAAGTGGTTTTCCATAGAAAGCAGATATGGGTATACTGAGCATCAGGAATATGTGCCTCAATCCATCCCTGACTGGAGTCTCTCACAGGACAAAAGCATTGCATAATACACACCAGATGGCCAAGTTAGGCCTTTTCCTAAGGAGTCAGCTCAAATTTTCAAATTAATAGATTAATAAAATTAAAACCTTAACACTAAATTTCCTATGGTCCTATCCAGGTGACCATGATCATACCTCAGATTGCGGGTTGATGGCATCATCTGAGAACTTTTTATATATATATATATATATACATATATATATGTGTGTGTGTGTGTGTGTGTGTGTGTGTGTACATATATATAGTGAGTTTATAGAAATAAAACTTCTGTAACCAACCATATATCTCAACTCTTTGCTCCCAAATATTAGTCATGAGATGGCCCCATGTAATTTTTTGTACTTTTTTTTTGTGAAGTTGCTATTGTCAAATGAAATAGAAGAGACTTTTGATTTTATTTATTAGAGCTCCCTCACTGTACATTTGAGTAAACAAAATAAGTGACTTGTCTAAGGCCACAAAGATGGTAAATAATAGAGAGAATATGGATTTATTAATCCCTAAATTGGTATTTTTTTTCTGTTTAGTAAGAGTTTCATATAGTGTTTTTTAAAGTTTTCTAGGTGAAGAGATCGAATATTTATTGATTACTTATGATGTGTTAGGCACTATGCTAAGCTCTTAACAAATATTACTTAGTCTATCCTCTCAACAACTTTGTGAATTAGGTGCTATCATTATCCCCATTTTATATATGTTATCTCATTTGATTCTCATTTGCTGCCATTTTGCAAATGTAACAAATACTGGCTGAGAGAGCTCAAGTGACTTCCCCAGCATGACATAGAGGTAGGATTGGAACTTAAGTCCTCTTAACTCCAAGTTCCATACACAGTAGCTACCTTGTGATAGGCAGCTACCACTTAGTAACAAAGTGGTATTTCTTTCTATATTATTTCTTAATATTTTATTTTATTTCTTAAAATTCCAATTACCTCATAGTAAAAATAAGAATAATTATACTTACCTTGCCATATACATGCATCCCCAGCACTTAAATTGTTCTTGCAGAATTAAAAAAACTCATTCTCCTTATCCCCATGCATGGCCAATGAAAAATTCAGTCTTTAAAGTTCTGCTTATATAAAAAAAGACTGTTAGCAAACTGTTAGTTTGGCCAAGCTGTGATCATTAAAATGTTGTGATGTTTTTCTGGGTCAGTCTGGAGCCCAAGTGCTTTTAATTTTTGTGTGCAACATTTCATTGGATTAAGTTGGAGGGAAGAGTTAAATATATTGTAATATAAATATACAAAGCAAGTATTCTCAAAAAAGTGGATTCTTTTCTACCCGGTAATATATTTTTGTTGAAGTCTAATATTAAATTTACAAAGAATTACTATTTTAAATGGATCCCCATATATACAGAGAGTGAATTTCTAATTGTGCTTCTCTTTATTGTGATGATGATGGTGATGCAGATGAAATTAATGATGATGGTGATAATGAAGATGATGATGCTAGTTCTGGCTTAAACATAATAAAGTCAGGATAAAAACAGATTTCTATTAAGTACAAAGAATAGGGTCCATTGCCCCACTCATATTAGTTTAAAACATGTAAGCCAAGTTTCCTGGAGCTTCACATTTTCATTCAGCAAATGCTTACTGCTTTGTTTCTTACTTGACACAATGACAGTGAAATGGAGGGCCAAGCCTGATTTCAGCAGGTCACTGATTTCTTGATAGTTGCATATTTCCAGTGCAATTTTTCTCTGTCTTGTGTTGCTGTGGGGATGGATGACTAATTTGAAATCTGAAATCTTGGCTTCATATCTAAATATATATATTTTTAATTTTAGAGTAGCATAATTGCCAGTATTTGTTTTTATATGACTGTCAAAATGATGAGAAAAGTATTTATTGAAGCATTGCTTATATATTTACTCCATGCCAATCTGAAGACATAATAGAAAAGTGAAGAATTTTTAAAAAAATTATTGCCTCATTTAGGAAATGGATTAACTCAAAATCTTCCAGGATTTAGGATGTATTCCAGATTCTTTTCCCTTTGTGAGAGAGGTGGTGGCTGGAAGCCAGATTATTATGGAGGTACAAACACAGACTTTTATTCAAATGCTACCCACATATTTCAAAATGCACCCTCTGCCCTCTAATAATAAATCTTTTGTGTTAGTTTTAGAATGTTTTCCCTACTATGGTGCTTTTGGATAACAAGCAATACTGGTAGACCAGAGTATTTGCCCTTAGATAAATTTTGGGAATCACACAAAATCTTCAATGGCAGAGAAAAATCTAGTAACAAATATATTTTTAAAAATGAACTCCTAGGTCTTGTACCAGAGCAAGAATCAGGGATGCAAATGTTTTAATGATTAATCATTCAATAAATATTCATTGAGTATACACTATTAATAGAGCATGAAGCTAAGGTATTATGGAGGGATTTAAAAGAAATAAGATGGAATCACTAACTTTGAAGAGTGTCTGATGTCTTTGGAGGAAAAAAATGTGCTCATCAAGAATTACAAATGAATTCAATGAAATTTAATTAAACTTATGACCTCTTGTGGATTATGTATTTAGTGTGATGCCAGGGTTTACATGTAATATGGGTATGTTGGTCTATGGAGGATCATCAATTAACTCATGAGTAAATATTCCCAGCCATACATTTAAGCATGTAAAGATATTTCACAACTGACTTTATGTCTTGTTGTAGAAACTTGGGCACAATTAACTTCTAGCCATGCGAGTTACTATGATGTAGTAATGAAATATCTTCTAATTAACTATGGTTAGAAGATTTTATGACTCAGGGGTTCATACAAAATAGGCAATGTGTCCATCTTCTTTTCTCTCTCAATCTTTTCCCTTTGTGGCTATGAGAAGGTAGGACTACACTTTGCTGCCTGAAAGAGTCAGGTGGGGGAAGAATGGCTTTCCTGTCTCCTATTTGGCTATTGTGGCTGTGGTGACATGGTTATTTATGTAGTTGTTTATCCTCTGATTTTAGACAAAGAAATGTTCTCATGTAGAGATATTCAGGAAGCAATTTTATGAATTCAGGTAATCCAGAGATTGCACTCACAAGTGGCTAGAAAGAGTAGCAGTAGCCATAGGAATTGGGAAGTGACTAAATGGCAATCCTGAGATGGATGTGCTGAAACAGCAATTTTGTAGGCATTTCAAGGTCTGAAGAGTTTGAAGAGCAATGGCTGTAACCTTCCCTTCCTTAGAACTTGACCATAAATGGAAGAGGGAGAATATCAGCAGCAGCTGAGTGATATATTCCAGCAGACATCTCAACAATGGTCTCATAAATGGATAAGCCCATCTAGCAGAGTTTTCATATTTTGCAAACACCCACTCCAGTAAAGTAACTCATCCAATACCAGTACAACACTCTCCAGCAAATTTAATGAGGACTCTACAAAGAGGATAAAGGACTTCCAGGACCAGGGGTTGGGCAACACATCTTTGCCATACATGTTCTTTGTCCATGTGCTGTGCCTTCATTATACTTATAACTTTAAATACCATTCCCCTTGATTACCTTTTAAAAGCAAGAAGAGAGTGTTCACCAATTTTTTTCTGGGGATTTAAAAAAAAACTACTGTTCATACTATACTGTATCAGTAATCCCTTTTCTAAAGCTAATGGAATAAAGTGTTTGGTTGAAGTGGCAATTTTGGGTGACATTATTCAGAACTTTAGTCCTTCAAGATTACCCTATGGACTCTGAGGAAAGTAAAAGTCAGCTGCCCTCTGAGGATCCCAAACAATAAGTTCAGTTGAAGTGAACCCCAAAGAGTGCTAAATTGCTATCCTAATGAAGAAGTCAAGTAAAGGGATGACACATGTACAAGATATCTATAATATGAAATAATACATGTTCAGCAAGGCATTTGCTTATTTTATGGAATTCAACCAAATATATAGCTTTCCTTAAGAAAGTGAGGTTTTTCTAGAAAAAAATATTCAAATGGTTGTCCTCATGATTTGATTAGTCCAGAGGAATAGCTGCATTAAAAGCTCAGCCTATATCCCTTAGATTTGGCAGAATTTCCACTGGCTTACAGGATGTTTTTTTGATCCAGAGTTTCTGCCTGGTGAATACAGAGGTAAAAGGGAATGAAATTTATTTTTAATAATTACATAATTTTGATCCTTTATTGAAATGATTATTTCATTGTATTTTGTGGTCCACAAGGGTTTCATTGAAGTCTAATTCCAAGTCTGAATAACAGGGCTAGTTTGAGCTTGGTCTGGTCCAGAATAATGAACAAAGACTGAATCAGTAATAAGCATGTTATGTTTAGGGTACAGTGAGGGATTGCTTTGGCTGGATTGAAAGGTCCTTTTCTAGAGAGTAGTGGAAGACAGATTTGTATAGAAAAGGTAGGATTATATAATGGAGGATCTTTAAAACAAAGTTGAGTTTGGACATCACATTATACTTTTCCTAACTTAAAAAATGCACTCTATCAAAATACATGTGCACCATAGTACAAAAAGAAAATCAAGCTTACATCATCATAAAATCTCATCACTTCTTGCCTGTACCATTGAAAGTCTCCTAATTGGTATCCTTCCCTTAAGCCACACCTATTAAAGCAGTTTTTTAAAATAAAAAATTTGATCATGTTATTAAATAAACCTCAATAGCTCCTTATTAACTTCAGCATAAAATATAAAGGTGTATTGACTTTTAAAGCCCTTTACAACCTGGATCCAAATTATCATTCCAACCTTATTATGCTTTATTACTTTTCTTGCATTCTCTGGTCCTACTAATTTGGTTTTCTTGCTCCTTACTTGACATTCCATTTCAAATCTTGTAGTCTTTGGACTTGCTATCCACTATGGAATGAACTCCCTCTTTACCTTTACCTCTTACAATCCCTTCTTTCATTCAAAACTCTGCTCAGTTGTCACCTTTTGCATGAAGCCTGTTCTACAGGATTTCTAAAGCTGCTAATTCCCTGATCCAATTATCTCATATTTATATTTTATATATTTCTATTATTTATGTGTGTATATTATCTCCTCTTTCCCATGATAAAATGTGAACTCTTAGATGATGGGACATGTATTATTTTTGTCTTCCTATTCCCAATGCCTAGTGTGGTGCCTGGCACAAAGAAGGGGTTTGTTAAATACTAATTGATAGAATGATTAATTAAAGAACTCTTTGTCCTTTTAGCTAAACTTCACTGTTCATCAGGTTAGACACCAATACATGTAGATGGCTGGGGATTATTGCCTGCTTCTGGATAGTATTGCAATAGAATGTAGTCTTAGGAAGATTATTCTGGAAATGATGTTCAAGAAGTCTTGGTAGGGAAGAAACTGGAAGCAGACCAGATAGGGTATAATGGCTGGCCTTAAAAATAAAGGATAAGTATGATGCATAATTTGTATTTTCACAATGAGCATAATTTGTCTTTTTTCTAGGGCCAAGATAAACCTTTTGAACCTATATCATTATATCAACAATAAATGATATAAATATATCATTATATCAACAACAAATAATAGAAATAACAACAAAGATACCATGATGTATTCTAGATAATTGATGGAATTTTTGGGGGGGAAGTGTCTAAAAATCTCATTAGTCTAGTGACCTAATTTTGAGTTGTGATCTTATTGCTACAAGAAGTTCCTAGTGAGAAAATTCCCTTTACCAATTCATTCTTTTAACTGTTCTGTAACTTATATTCTTGGAGAGTTGACTAACTACATAAAAGGTTTAATATTCTGCCCAGGATCATACATACAAGTATATGTCAGAGGAAGGACTTTAACCAACATTGTTCTTACTCTAAGACCAGCCATTTATACATACCTGTATTATGGCTCAGGGATCTCCTACCTTGCAAAAAATATTACTTTCTTCTTAGGATTCTATTATAAAGCTGTGGTTATTCTGCCTATGTCACTGCTGAGTTGCTTCAAAAAACCCCAAAAATTGCTCTAGCTTTTTCTTCCAGAAAATTCACAAACTGATAACAACAACAACAACAACAAAACTCTTTCTTCTCAGGTACCACTAGATCATCTGTCATCCGATGCAAACCAGGAGCCAACTGCCCCAATTCACATAGTAGTATTATTAGGCAGCTGTCCCCTTTGTCTGGTGCTGAAGATTCTGCAGCCCCCATTCTTGAACTCCAGAATCGAGGTTCCTCTGGAGTTTGTGGACACAGCAGAGGGGAAAGACAGAACAGATCAGGTAGGCATATCAATTGCTCTTAAGATGTCAATGCGTGCTTGTGATAAATAAATGTTCTTATTTATCTGGCTGTGAAGGATGTCATCCTGGTTGCAGAATGCAGAAGAGTTGACATGTTCTTTTTTGAATAATCAAACAACACAGGAATATTTGGGAGATAAGAGGCAGAGAAAGAAGGGAAGTCTATGTAGACACTGTCACAGAAAACCTTAAAGAAGATTAAAATACAGACACCTAACAAATCTTAACAAATAATTATTTCCCCCATCTTCAGGCCGTTAGAGAACTCAGCTTCTTTAATATATGGAGCAATGGTTTAAGCATATCACATTCTTGGTTCTTAGGACAATTTTGTTAAGTAAAAAATAATAAAAGAAATCAAGGAATCAATTGGAAACTGTTGTTCTTTATTTGGATTTCATTAGCATCAGTATAGATGCAGAAAGTAATCACAGTACATTAGTTTGTTGTTGATGGGGGGGTTACGGATATGTGCAGGGGAAACTGGGGTAAAGAAGATAAGAATAAGAAGGCAGTATTTTCACATATGTTATATTACTTTGCTTTGAGCTTACAGAATATGAATCTTGATTTCTCACTTGGAGTCAGAGTTCAAATCCTGCTTCATGTAACTCTGTGACAAGGAATAAATCATATTTAACTTTAAAAAGCCTTAGTTTCCTCTTCAACATAATGGAGGTAATAAAGACAATACTTCCTAAATCCAAGAAGTTGTTAGAAAAACAATTAGTATATACTTTAAATGCTATATTAATGTAAATATCATTAATTATTCAGTAGTTCTAGTTCCTATTCTCATTCTGTAAATCTTCCCACCAGTTAGTTAATTAACTTTTATTAAGCCTATGTACTGGACACTGTGCTAAATGCTAGCAACATAAAGAAAAGCGTTGGCAGTTGCTGCTCTTGAAGAGGGGAGAGAGTATGCAAATAATTATGTACAGACACGCTATGTGCAGACATCATAGGGTACTGAATTCAGAGTTAGAAATAGCCATGTTCAAATCTTGCCTCATTAGATTTGTGATTCTGAATAAGTCATTTGATCTCTCTGAATCTCAGTTCTAAAAAAGCATTGAACTCAATAGTCTCTAATATTCATTCTAACTCTGAATGTATGATCCTATGACTAAGCTCACAACTTAGCTCTCTTTCTAATCACTCAAACCATTAGATCATTTTTGTCTTCCTTTTGCTATCTTTAGCTCTGAAATGGTCAGCTATATTTTTACCAGTCTAGTAAAAACCCTCCCTCTCCTGTACCTTCACCTTCTGCCATATCTTGAAGGAATGAATTCCACAATATGCATTTTGTGCTCCCATTCCTGGATTCTCATGCTCTTCTATTGAAAGTCACATTTTTTCTACTTCAAATTTATAATCTGTTTTTGTGCCCATATGTCTGTCTTTCAATATTATTCAATCATCCTTTTGTTTTTGTTGAAATTTCCCACAATAGTTGTTCCATATATTTTTCCAATTTAAAGTCAAATTCCATTTCTTTTTGTTCACTTCATACAGGTTAATCTAAATATATTTTACATGAGCTCTCAACTTTCATTTTTTCACCTTAAAATTTCTTTTTATCTCCACTTATCTATTAATCTATTAACCTATGTCATTTCTGATCCACCTATACACAATCTTTATGACTAATCTGCATATGAATCAAGACATGCTTAGTGAAGGTATTCGTGAAAAAACAATGAACTTTCACAAATTATATATGATTATGGACCACATCTTTACCTTTTTGCAATTGACTAAAAATACAGAAAATATATAATCTCATTGTGCTTATTGTTTGTTGTTTCTGAAAAAAGTATTTAATTTGCTGGAACAAAAGGTCTTCTTTAGGGCTTTTCCCCAACAATGTGCTGATATTAATAAATCAAAATCATTTTAAATTACTGGAAAGATATAATAAATGGAAATAAACTTTAAGGATCCTCTTATTATAAACAAAAGGTGAAGTATAAAATGAGGAGATGTATATTTACTAAAGATATTTACCAATGTCTAGCACAGAGAACAGGAGGGATTCCCTATGGATTAATGAGTTCCTCAAATACATTTCTTTGTGGATGTCGTTTTCTAGATGGCATCATGTTCTAGAAATCCTCTTGCAAAGGAGCTCTCTCAAAAATAATTTGGTCTGTTAACTCACACAGAAAAGATCAACTGTAAATAAGATGTTTATTTTCCACACTAAAATATTTATTTGGATGGGCAACCTTTTTTCCATCAGTATTTATCCTGGGAATTAATATTACACATAGATAATAAGTTGGGTCTGAAGTTCAAAAGGAGAAGGATTTCAGGGAATTATAAAGTTTCTTTCTTTACCCTAAACTTTGCATAAAAGCAAAAACTCATCTTATCAATGCTAACATTCTACTGGAAGTGAGACATGGAATACATAAACTTTTGAAAAAAATGAGCATAACATAGAGAGCATAGGAGATATGTGTGATGGGCATTAGCAGATGACCACATATAATCAACAAGCAACTTTGAGAAAGAGTAGGAGTAAAAGATGTCAGCAAGGAAATATGTAATAGGAATTTGGACAGCCATACTGCTTCCCTGTTACCCTGGTAATGTCAAAATAAGTGAGGAAAGTCTCTAGCACATTGGGAGTACCTCTCATGGCAAACTTAGGATAAGGTATTATTCAAGAACAGCTTAACATAGGCTAGCTCAATGATTCAGGTTGGAGTGTTAAATTGTAATGAAGCACATGGAGACTATAAAAGGTAATTAAAAACAATTTTACTCTTTACAACAAATTAAAATAATATCTTTCAAAATAAAGAATGATATCAAACAATAATTACTTCTACTTCTACTTTCACCAGGGCAACTAGTCACATAAAGTCAGAAAGCACTCCTGGATGGCAGATGGAGCTCTAATAAAATTTCTCACTTTAATTCCTTTAAGATTGTGTGTGTGTGTGTGTGTGTGTGTGTGTGTGTGTGTGTGTGTGTGTGATTCAAGTGCTAAAGAATTCAAACAGCCTCTACATCCCCTTAAAAAACAACTATCTATGTGTATAAGACCATCTATCTATCTATCATCTTTCTATCTGTTTATTTATTTTGTTAATTTATGCTTAAGACTAAGTCTTCCTTTCTTGCCCACACTGATAGAGAAGGGGTTACTCTAGGTGTGATTCCACTATTAATTGTTATGGGAGCTTTGATGTTCTTCATTTCCAACCTTGGGCTTATCTTAGCTTAACTATTCTGGTGGTTCTCTACTTCTGGGGACTCACTATGTAAATGCTGAACTTAGTTTGTACACCTGATTGACATAACCAACTATAACTCAGAATTCAAGACATTATGAGCCTTAGCTTCCCTGAAAGAAGAGTAACAAACATGAGCCACCATATTCACCCATCTTTGTAAGTTCCACAAGAATAGTATAAGGTTTTAATAAAAAAAAAAACTTTCTTAAAATCTACATAAATTATGCCTAGACTCACGTGATTTTTTCCTTGCTAGTTCTTTGAAACAGTGCTTACCTTTCTCAATATTAGGCAATCATCTTTTTAAAGTTCTATTCAAGATTTTTGCCAAGAATTGAAGACAAGATAACTCCTATAATTTTTAGGCTCTGCTGTTTGCTTGAAGCATGAAGCAATGTTTGTTCTTCTCCAATCTTTGATGTTTCAACCATTTTTATGGTCTTTTAAAAATCACTGGCAGCTCACCAATCATATCAATCAGTTCTTTTAGGATCCAAGGATGTAGTTAATCTGGGTTAATCTTTGTTTTATCAAAGATAGATAAATTTTCTTTTAATTTACTTTTCTTAGGTATCAACTCTCTATGAGTAATTTTTGTTCTGTCATTTCCAGTGTAAAGATCATATTTCTTTGCAGAGAAAACAGAAACAAATATAAATTAAACAGCTCACTTTCTCTGTATTGTCATTTATCACCTTTCCATCCATCCTCAAGCCACTCTTCAATCTTTTTTTTTCTCCCAATAGAACTCCCAATTTTTGTTGTCCTTCATTTCCCTTGCCAGCCTATTCACTGTCTGCTTGTATAGAGCAGACATTTACTTCAAAATTTCTCCATTTAAAATTTTTTATAATTATTGATTTTCCTAATAAGTTTATCTGAATATTGATATGAAATATTGACTAGTAGTAACTTAAAGAATTTATGTATGTACATTATTTATTTGGAGGGGAAAAGTCAGTAGTGTTTGACTAGCTATGCATATGGAAACAAAAAACAGATGAGTTTTGGTTTATATGGATTATTGTAGAGGTAGGGAAAGGATTGACCTACCTGGGGCTTGAGCTTTGTGAAAGAAATTTTTGTGGTTTTTTATTATTTCTTAATAACTCTTATAAACTTCTCAGAAGCAGAGGAAGTTAAATCATGATTTGGGATGATTTCACTAGGCTATTGAATCATTGTTAAATAGGATTAAATGGTATAAGGGGATTTGTAAAAAAAAAAAAAAACAAACTCAAAGAAATTCATTTCTCTCTCTCTCTCTTTTTCTCTCTCTGTTTGTCTGTCTCTCTGTGTGTGTGTATGTGTATGTGTTTCTGTCTCTCTTCCTCTCTATCTCCCTTTCTCCTTCCCTCCTTTTTTTCTGGTCTTCTCTCCATCTGTCTCTCCCTTCTTCCCTTCCTCTCTCTCTCTCCCCCTCTCTTTTAGCTGTTCTCTTTGACTCAGAGCTGAAAGAAGCAATTGACTAAGGGAGGGGTGAGCTGATAGCTGGAGGATGTACTAAGTGAGGGTTTGAGAAAGAGTGAACATGTCCAAAAGGTGAGGAGCCATCATGAGGAAGGAGTAGTTTATCCTTTCAGTCTTTCTGCACTGCTGTTTACACATATATAAATAGCATTAAAAATTCAATTGTAATATCTTATTTTCACATAGCTTATAAAAACTTTACTAATTGCTATTTTGATAATGCAAGAATTGTTATTTTTATTTTACAGATGAGAAAACTGTCTCATAAAAATTAAATGTCTTCTGACTTTGAGTTTGATTTTTAAACATGAAAAAATACAATTCACTCATTGTGTTGTAAATAGTTTAACTTTTTGGATGATTCAAAAGGTAATTCAAGATTTGATAGTGCCTAAGGGTCACCATCACAAAGGTCAGGCACATTGCTAAATCTTTATGAATCTTTATGAATATTATCTAATTGGTCTTTATGACCACCTCTAAGTTCTATTTTTATTCTCATTTTACAGATGAGAAAACTGAGTCAGTTAAAAAACTTGATCAGGATCACATATCTGGTAAATATCTGGGGACATATTTGAGCTCATTTCTTCCTGACCACAAGCATGATGGTTCCCATTTGTGAAATAGCCCAATGTTTTCAGCAATGCTAAAATGTTTCCAGGTGCAAAAACACATGAAAACAAAAACAACACAAATCTAGAAATGCTATATGGATGCAAATCGTGATTCTCTGAAGAATTAAAATTCCATGTGACTGGTTTGGCAGATCTGCCTTTTTTGGGGGGGTAGATTGTGAAGCACTGAACCCCTGAAGAGTTGCGGACCTAGCTGCCATTACACAGCACCCTGAAGCAATCAATCAATCAGTAGAACTGTCCAGCCCTGGAAATCAGTCAATCAATCAGCAGAACTGCCCAGCACCTGAAATAGCTCAGTCAGTAGAACTGCCCCAGGGCAGATTAAAACAGCTGTCCCTCCTTTGCCTTGAATAGACCTCACACCTTAAAAAAAAAAAAAAGTGAATAAAAAACCAAAAAGAACATTCACCAAAGACAACTTTTATGGAGAGAGGGAAGAACAGACCTCAAATCCTGAGGTCTCTAAAGGTAAAGCAATTCCAGAAAAAGCCCCAAAGAGAGACATAA
>JAJPUD010000461.1:0-51576 GCA_023553655.1 Myrmecobius fasciatus | reverse complement strand
AAAAAAAATGAAAAAATAGAAGAAAACATGAAATATCTCCTAGGAAAAACAACTGACCTGGAAAATAGATCTAGGAGAGACAATCTAAGGATAATTCCATGTGACAAGAGAAAATAGGAAGACTTGTGATGATTGTAACTAAGATTAAGATGTTCAGAATAATGACATACAAGAAATGATAAAAAGGAGATTATCAAGAAAATGTGAGATAAGAAAAGAATATGGGTTGATCATGTAGCTATAATGTATAGAGGTTATACAGTAAAGGATAATAAGTGGGCATTCTGAGTGCTACACTAATACAAACTTTTTAAAAAGATCTGGAAAGGGTCTCCAATACAAGTAGCTCATCTGTGAAATATCTTTGGGGACAGTGTATAGGAAATAATACAAGTTGAGAAAATAAGACTGGGTTGTGTTCCCTGATATGTCATTGACAACAAAAACCCATCTATTAATGCTAAGTAATTTTTCAGAGTTACATACTCATGTGAAGTAGGATTCAAACTGAGGACTTCATGACTCCAAGCCCTACACACAGAAGTATTTTGTGACTATTGAATGATTTTTTTTCCCAAAATGCCAAATAAGACACAATTTCTGTGTGTTAATAATGTTATTCCTTATCTCCTAAATCTGATACCATTTTCTTTTGTCATAAACTTTTTAATTTATTTAATGCATTGCCCTTTCATCATCTGTATTTGTGCAAAAGTTATCTTTTGCTTTCAATCAACTGCTTATAGACTACCACAAATTTTTTACAGGCCACTTACAACTACCTGGAAAAATTCTAATCAAGTTTATTTTGCAAATATAGTTATGCAAAACAGAACCTACTATATCTCCTTTTTTTTGCTGAGGCAATTGGGGTTAAATGACTTATCTAGGGTCACACAGCATCTGAGGATAGATTTGAACTCAGGTCCTCCTGATTTCAGGGCTGGTGCTCTATTCACTGTGCCACCTACTATATCTTCTAAGGAAGCTTATGATAGTACTTGTACTGTAATAGGAATTACTGTTGGTCTCATGATGAGAAGTTTGGCCACAGATGCTAAAGGAACTGTGAAAAGCAGTAATAATAGTGATTATATAGTACTGTTTACAACCCAGTTCTAAGTGCTTCACAAATATGATCTCATTTTTTATCATCACAACAACTTTGTAAGATAGGTGCTATTATTAGTCCCATTTTTATAGATGAAGAAATTTAGACCATAGAGAAATGACTTGCCCCAAAGTTACACAGATAGTAAATGTCTAAAGCTGAATTTAAACTCGTCTTCCTCATTCTAGACTTGGTGCTCTACCATTGCATCATCTAACCTAACACAAGTATACTATACATAGAACTGTAAATTGGTTTAACCATTTTAGAAAGGAATTTAGAATTATAAATTTTTTTGGTGAGGCAATTGGGGTTAAGTGACTTGCCCAAGGCCACTCATCTAGGAAGTGTTAAGTATCTGAGTTCAAATTTGAATTCATATCCTCCTGACTCCAAGGTCAGTGTTCTATCCACTGCTCCAATTTAGCTGCCCAAGAATTATAATCTTAATAAAGTTATAACACATATATAGAACTTTTAGATTTACAAAGCACTTTTACATATATTATTGCCTTTGATTCTCACAGTCTTATAAAACGTGCTATTATTTTCTTCATCCTATTTTATGGATGTGGAAACTGAAGCTGAGAAAGATTAAGTAATTTTTCAGAGTTAAATACTTGTGTGAGTCAGGATTCAAATTGAGGACTTCATGACTCCAAGCCCTAAAGTCTATTTACTGTAATACACTGTAAATTTGTAATTTGTATTATTACCTATTTATTATGTTAATAAAATAATTAAAATGTCCATGATCTTTGACTCAGCAGTGAGACTTAGAAAGTCAATGATAAAAAGAAAAATCTCATGTCTACCAAAATATTTATAGCAGCATTTCTTAGAATAGGGAAAAAACTGGGCAGACTGGGAGATGACTATACAGATTATGATGGATGAATATTGAAATACTCAAATAGTTCTGTGGTTTCATAATTTCAAAAGTTCCCTTCCATGAGACAAATAGCACCCTATGCATGCCTTTTTGCTCATGCCCTCCAATAAGTTTGTCACAGGGAATCCGTTAAATGTCCTAGAATCCTTCTTTTTCTTCTGATACTACAAGGGCACCAGTGTTGTACTATGCTATCCAGCTGTATTTGCTATCTAACTGTATTCTTTCACTATCTTCTTTTCTTATCATAAATTTCTTTGATCAAACATTTTCTCTCTTATTCCTCAAAGTTCTTTATTAATTATATTTTGGAGTTTTCTCATACTTGCCATGCACCTCAACATTTCCCTCAGTTTTATATTCCATTTAAACTTTTCAGAATATCTTTGTGCCACATGGCAAATCTAATAGAATGTTATTACAAAAAATATGTCTTTGTTTCCACAGAAAGTCTGGGGTTGTTTAAGGAATATTGCAGTGTCCTGAAAGTAATCCGACCCTCTTACCTCCTCCTTTTTGATTTCATGTTTAACAAATTATTCATCTGTAATGTAAGTCCCACAGATTCATATTGATGAACAAATTCTGTTAAATTGTTTATCCAAATGCATCTTGTAATCTGGATAATAGGCAGCTTATATATACTCAGTTTAAACTAGAGATATCTAGCTCACAGTCCACATCACTCCCTGAGGATGGCCCAAACTAGATTACATAATTTGGAAATACTTAAGAAGATTAACAAAACTGCTACAAAACATACATAATATCAATATCTGGGTTTCTGAGTCAATAAGGTTCATGTACAATTTAGTGGCTTCCATTACTATTTAAGTTTGACATCATCAGCCTAGAGGGACTGATCTATATCTACAAGGAATATTCCTTCTCCTTGTATTCTGTGCTAGACAATAAAAGAATACTTTGAGCTTTTATGCCTCCCCTGTTATTTACATCAGAGGATTCTTGAATAGACTTATTTATGTTGTTATGTCTTGCAAGAAATTTTGAATGATTTTGATGAATAAATATGAAATTTCTTGTTGGAAAAAAGCCCTAAAAGGGGTCTTTTCTGCCAAGTAAAATTTTTTTCATACTCAACAAATAAACAAAATGAATTCTTATAATCTTTGTATCTCTAAGTCAATTGCAGAATAAGAAATATATAAACTACAGTTGAACATTGCTCATGAAAATCTATGTGTTCTCTGCAAATGTCATCATTGAATAAGTCTTAAATTATGTAAAGATGATTCTCATAAAGATTTTGTATAGATAAAATAAAAGGCATAAAGATTAGTAGATAATGAGGTTCTATAATTTGGAATTTTAGGGGTATTAATGAAGTCTAGATTTGTCCCATACTTTTAGTATCTCATGCCTTTTCAGGTATCTTTTATATTGAACTCTGAAACATCTTCATTATTTAGGTTTCATCTGTCCATTTTTTCTTTCTTTATTTTTTTTCTTGTCATCTCTATGTCCCCTAAAAGCACATCTGGGTTGTGATGTTAGGGTCCAAATGTAATAGTTCCATTTTTCTTGATGGAGAAAAAAAAGTACATTTAAAGATCTTTTTACAAATCCTCCTTTGTAAATTGTATTATCCTACTTCTACTTTTATCCTTGAATGCTTATGGCATATCTTTGTTTGGATATCTTACCAAATTGTCTTTGTACTCATTTTACCCTCTACTAATTCTCTCTGCTCTATCAGACAGTAACTACTCATAATCCTGCAATAACTTTCTTGATAAGATTTTTTACAAATAAGTAAATATTCTAAGCTGGTGTTCTCCTTGACTGCCATTTCTATTTCAAGAATAAGTCAAATGTTGGCCGACCAAGGTTACTTTCTGTGTTCTACTAATCTTTGTATTGTGGCATTAGATTTATATAGATTAAGTTTCTGTGTAATTTTAAGTTTAAGTTATCATTTTAAGTGACATCAATATAATTTCTCTTGTTGATCTCCCATTTTATTGCCAATTGTTTATTTAAATAGTTCAAAAAGTAGGTGATTTTAATATATATCATATTTTTTTCATTATTATTTTGCTTTTTGCTAATTTCTATCTTGGTCCTGACAAATCAATGGCCCGACTGTCAAATGTGTTCATGGATAAATTCCAAATCAATAACAAATCATTTTTTGTCTGTTAAAGAGGTAATGACTGAGGGCTTCATTAATATTAGGAACTTCTGGAAACAATGTGGGTTGGAACTTTCTCTTATAAGACTTAAAATCATAGTTACCTTAGAGAGAATTTAGAAGTTAAGCCCAGGGTAACATAGTCAAATTTTTGACAAAGACAGTACTTGAATTCTATTCTCCTGGTTCTGAGACTGGCTATCTATCATGCCACATTGTCTTTTTGTCTGCTAAAATGAAAATCTATTTTATTTTAATGGTATAGTTCAGAACTAATCAAATCCAGTATTAATTATTTTCTCAAAAAAATTAATTCAGATAATCTACACATTTTTGGCTCCTCTCACTCCTCTTTCCTGAGCCATGTTTTGTCTATATTTCTTACTGTCCTTATTATTTCCCACTTTTTCATTGAATTTATGAAATGCCAGAGTCCACATTGATTTAATTTGGAGGTTCTTAAGTTCTTCTTGAAATTTCTCTACCATTTTATTGTTAACCATCAATGGTGATACATAAATTACAATGTTTTTGTGACAGTCCTTTTTGCAAAATACTTTTTTATTTGTATTGCAGTATGAGCAGATATGGTATGTAATATTTCTTGCTTCTTTACAATTTGATAAATTGAGTTCTTCCAATTCTTTTGTTTGTCTCTCCTCTGGTCCATTCACACATATAGCTGCAACTTCCTTCTTTTATTAGTTTTCCTTATAATGACAAAGTCAAAATTGACATGATTGAGCTTCTCTAATAGTCCACTTGGTTAAGGATCTCATGTTTAGTGTACTAACATCCACATTTTATGAACAGTCAAAAAGCTGATTCCTAGCACTATGGTAATTGAATGTAATGATAAAGTAATAAAAGATGAATATGATGAATCCAGAGAAGAATGAAATGATTTATGTAAACTGATATAAAATGAAGCAAGCAAGATAAAGAAAATAACACATATACATATATGTAACATACATGTGTGTATATTCTATGTATATACACATGAACATATGCACTTATATATATATATAGATCCAATTTTCCTGATAACATTTTTGCATGCATATGCATATAGGTATTTTATATATACAGATGTGTTATTTGAAACCAATGTCAAATGGAAAAAAAAGAAAGTGATTGAATGCTGTAGAATTATAACAACTAATTCTGGCCCCCAAAAAAGATATAATATGAGAACATACTTCTCTCTTCTTTACAAATATGGAGGACTATGTGTATGGAGGCACTACCTGTTTTTATTTTTTTTATTAAAGCTTTTTATTTGCATAACATATGTATGGGTAGTTCCTCAGCATTGATCTTTACAAAGCTTTCCATTACAAATTTTATCCCCAGTCCCCACCCCTCCCCTAGATGGCAGGAAGTCCATTACATGTTAATAATGATAAAATACTTGACAAGTTGTTGTGCAAGAAAAATCCTATCTACAAGAAAAAAAAATCAGAGAAAGGAAACACACTGCAAGCAAACATCAATAAAAAGCATGAAAATGTTATGTTGTAATCCACATTTCATATCCTTCTCTCTGGATGTATATGGCTTTCTTCACTGAACAATTGGAACTGGTTTGAGACAATTCTTTGTTGGCTCTCTGGCTCTCTGGATCCACGTCCATCAGAGTTGATCATCATATAATATTGTTGTTGCCGTGTATAATAATCATGGAGGCACTACTTATAAAGTTGGTCTTTTATTTGTTAATTTTGCTGAACTTTTTTTTCTTTTCAAAATTCTCATTATAAGGGATATTTCTCTGGAAGGGGAAGGCTAGATATTGGGAAATGTACATATTATAAAAAGAAAATCTTTATCAAAATATTAAATAAATCAAGAAAGATGACCAATAGGTAATAGATTATTTTGGTCACAGAAAATCAGAAAACTCTCTCTCTACTTAAGATGTGGAAGGGTTAAACTGCCTGTTAGAATATCTATTCCAGTGAAATCAAAGATCTTTGAAATATTGTTATTAGTAGTCATAATGTCATATTTATGTAAATATAATTTTAAGGTTTACACAGAACTTTCTTTACAACAACCTTGCAAAATAGATAGGTACAAATAGGATGTCTACATTACAAAAGAGTAAACAAGTTTTGCTATGGGGATTTATTTGATTAAGGTTACTAATTTAATAAAATATATTTTGTAGTCATTAATGATTCCTAGCTACCAAGAAATATTACTTTCTAAATTGCAAATATAATCATGGGATAAGGGGTTTAGATTTTAGATTTGTGTCGTACTTTGGGAGGGTTAAGAATATTACTTTGCCTTGAAAATGAGGTAAGAAAAGTATCACTAGGGGCCCCCAAAGGCTCTGGGTTCATACAAAACCAATTTGACCTTGGGAAACTGTCCCCAGAAATATTTCTCTTTGCCTAATTTTTTTATGATGATGCAATTGAGGTTAAGTGACTTGCCCAGAATCATACAGCTAGTAAGTGTTAAATATTGGAGGTCAAATTTGAACTCAGTTCCTCTTCACGTCAGGACTGGTACTCTATCCAGTGTTCCATCTAGCTGTTTCCTCTGGCTAATTTTGCCACTGCTTAGACTAAAATTCTAGGAAAATGTTTAAAACAAAGTTTAGATATGGCTTATTTCTAGGGTTTTCCTAAAATTGGCAGCAGGCTACCAAATCTTATGTAAACACTCAGCATACACTTTATTTCCTTTACTACAGAAAATGCATGACACAAAGACTTTTCTCTTCACCCCTACATAGAAGTTAAACACAGAAAGCACACATTTTTCTTTTCATATTTTCCTTTGGTTTTCAGTTTTAGCTAATCTTTGCTAAGACAGCAAAGGAGTATCTGCTTATTCTTAAAAGACTGCTTCTAATAAATTGAAGTGATATTTAGGAAATGAAATCTTAATATCATGCTTTTTAATTCAAGTAACCTAATATTTATATATTTTCTCTCCCTCTTCAGGAGATGAGGGGACACAGACCCACCCGGACAGCAACAGCCAAGAAAACAGAGTTAAGACTCGGTGCCAGTCATGTGCATCTCTCTTTCTCAAGGTCATTTGGGGATTTTTGATCATTTTGTCTGTCTCTTCCTCTTGGGTTGGAACCACGCAGATTGTAAAGATCACATATAAGAACTTCTATTGTCCATTTTTCATGACTTGGTTTTCCACAAATTGGAACATTATGTTTTTCCCAGTCTATTATTCTGGACATCTGGCTACTGCTCAAGAAAAGCAGTCTCCAATTAAAAAATTCAGGTAAGTTTCATTTTAATGGAGTATCATTAAATAATTTATAATCTGAATTGAGATGCCCGAGAAGTAGCAAGCATAATGGATAGAGAACTAAACTCAGTCAGGAAGATCTATGTTTGAGACCTGCCTTGAACACATACTAGCTGGCAGACTCTGAGAAAGTCATTTAGGAGTGCTAAGTCATGTCTCTGTGCCCCAAGCAACTCACAAATACTGTAAATAGGGAAACATTTCTGGATTTGCATTGGTAGAAGGAGTTTTAATAGTTAATAATATGAACAAGAATTTGGGTAATGAGTACTGTGAGCAGAATTCAGCTTGAGTTCCTGACTCTCTGGTCCACAACAGGATCTAGTGTTATTTTGTTTTATTAAAATGGGAACTTTGCATATATAAGCACGATTGTGCTGGCCAAATGTATATGTGTTGTTTATATGAAAGAGACACACAGATATGGAGAGAGAGAGAGAGAGAGCCAGACAGAGAAACAGAGACAGATAGAGACAGAGACAGAAAGAGGGAAACAGAAAGACTGAGAGAGACAGAGATATAGAGACATGGAGAGCACTTTATCTGTTTATTCAGTAATCTTCTTCCTGGATTAGACCTGAATCCTATGATCCTGTGAGAGGTTTAAGTTTGTGAGGGTTATGCTTGTTTTATAATTAACCAGGCTTCTGTAGCATTCATCTCAGAGAGCTCAGTCAACATAGCAACTAACTGAATCTATGGCTTCCCTACAGCTCTACTTAGGGAGCCTGAGCTAAAGAAATGATTAGAATCCAGCATCTCCACAAAAAGAAATCCAGAATTATAGTATGACCCAGCTAATAGTATAGTAGAAATAATAGCTGTAATCAAGATATAAGGCCATTCTATGCTTTCTTAGTACTTAACGATTTTGGCAGAATGGCTGAAATCTTAACTTTTTCTTTGTCTCAGTATTTAGTGGTAAAGAAGAAACTGATTATTAAAACTGAGTCATGCAAAACAAAAATTTCAAAGAACCAACAAAAAAGTTTTGCACATAATATGTCCTGTTTATTATCTAGTGAGAATACTTCACAGATTCAGATTAGTTGAATGTGTATCCATTTATAAAGACTTAAATTACCACAAAAAAGGAACAAAAATTAAATCACTAAAATTCTTTGCAATTAAATTGCATTTGGCTGCTAAAGATAATTTTGTATTCAATTTCCAATAAGCAGTCTTGGAGTATATATTTTATGATTATGCTTAATTTTATGATTATAATTAATTTTATAGTAATTATAAGAAGAGTTAATATAGTAATTATAAGAATTATAAGTAATTATAATATAATATGGTTATATGAGAAATGTTAATATAATGTTAATTGTTATATTATACCTATATCTAGTTTTAATATATGCATATATGTGCATGTGTGTATTTGTATATGTGTTTCTACTCTACAATTCCTACAGTTTAGTAGTGTAAGTAGTTTACCAAAAAAAAAAAGTCTGTGAAGTGCTTCCAGAATGCCACAAAGAAAATGAAGTCAGTTTTGTTTGAAATTATCCACTTATAAAAATGTTTTGGATTGATTGCTCCTGACTGAAAATGTTACCTTGGGAATGAACTTCATTTCCTCCATCTGTCATGTGTCTGATTAACTCAGAAGTGTAACTAAACATGTTCATTGGTGAGTTTTGTTGGAATGAAGCTTTTTTTTTGGTTATTTTTAATAGTATTTTAATTTTTTCTAATTACATGTAAAGACAAATTTTAACATTCATTTAAAGAATTTTGAGTTTCAAATTTTTTTTCTCCCTCCCTCACTTCTCATTTCCTAAAATGATAAGTAATTTGATTAGGGTTATATAGTGCAATCATGTAAAACAAATGGGCATATTGGAATCAAATTTCAATGTGTTTGTAATCAAAACAAAGGACTTTTGTCAGCTACAAAGTATTTGCTATGAAGGGAATATTCTCCTGGATTTCTTCTTCATGTATAAGACAAATGTAGCTAGAAAATTCCCAAAGCTTTGATTCCTGCTATCTCTATTCTCATAAATGCCACCTATCAAGAAGAGAAGGACTGACTTCTGCTTTCATTTACTCTCTGATCTTTGAAAGAATAAGAAATTGAATACTAGAATTAGTCAGGGTAAGAGGGGACAGAATTTATGCTACCATTTCACTTTCTAAAATCACTTTCCCTTTTGTAGCATGCAATTGTAGGTTTTATCATAAGTAATATCAAAATAATTTTCAACAATGTATTCAAGACTACATGTTACAAACTGTTACAAACTCTAGATAATCTATTTGGGAAAGATCCTGATAATTAAGCCATGTATACAATTTACTTGTGTTATAGAATAAAAACCACTTTTTTTGAAAGGCAAGACTATTCAAAGTTTAAAAAACAATATCAGGTGGCCAAGCTAAGGAATACTATTTGTTTAGGAATCAGCTCCCATCCCATCTTCAAAAATAGAAGCCTATCAGTCAATAAACATTTATTAAACATCTATTATAAATTAGCCAAGATGGTGGATTAAGGGCAACCGCTCAGCTGAACTCTCCCAAGCTTCCTTCCAAACAACTTTAAAATAATACCTCATATAAAATTTTGGAGCAGCACAAAAAAAAGTTGGGGGTGAGATATTTTTCTGGCCTAAGAAAACTGAAGAGGTTGGAAGGAGAATTCTGTATCATTGAGGTCTATCCTCAGCCCATACATGTACCTGTGGCTGTAGCAGCTTTGAGAACTCTCAGCCCAAAGATGGTGATGGGGTCTGAGAAAGATTATAGGGGACCTTTTGTTGGCACTGAGTAAAGCTGGCACTGACTGGCAACTCTATTGCACATAGTCAGGTCTGGGTCTCAGCTTCAGGATGGAGAGAAGTGCTGGTGGTTAATCACCAGGGAGCAGGAATCTTAGTAATAGTACTAAAGCAGAGAAGAACTCTAACACATAAAGCTGCAGAGGATGAGGGACCCAGGACAGCAGGATCACCTCACTTTGAAAGCACTAAGAACTTGAAGATTCCCAAAACTAGCTTTGAAAATAGCAGCATTAAAACATCTGAAGGCAAGACCTTATATGAACTGATGCAAAGTGAAGTGAGAACCAGGGAATCATTATGCACAGTAATAGCAATTGTAATGATGATCAACTATGAAAGACTTGGCTACTCTGAAGAATACAATGATTCAAGACAAAAAAAAATAAAAGTTTTATCTGCTTCCAAAAAGAGAACTGATGAAATCTGAGTGTAAATTGAAATATAATTTTCTCACTTTCTTTGTTTTTCCTTGCTTTAAAAAATATTGCTAACATGTACATATGTTTTGTGTGATTTCACATATATAATTAATCTCATAGTGCTTGTCTTCTCAGTGGGTGGGAGAGGGATTGGGAAGGAGGTAGAGAATTGGGAACTCAAAAAGTTTTTTTAAAAACATAATCTTTAAAATAAATAATACATTGAAAAATGAAAAGAAAAAAAAGCACCTACTGTGGGCCAGGTGTTATGCTAAGCACAGAAGAAAAACACCTACTCTTTCAATATATATTTACATATAATTCCACACACATATATGTATACATACAGACACACACCTATATAAGGGGCAGCAAAAGAAGTACAGTGGATGAAGCCTTGGGTGTAGAGTCAGTTAGACTCATCTTCCTGAGTTCAAATCTAGCCTTAGACCCTTACTAGCTGTGTGATCCTGCACAAATCACTTAACCCTGCTTGCCTCAGTTTCCTCATCTGTGAAATGAGCTGGAAAAGGAAATGGCAAACTGCTCTAGTATCTCTGTCAAAAAATCTTAAATGGGGTCATGAAGAGTCAGTTACAATGGAAAATAACTGAACAACATACACACACACACACACACACCACACATATATCAGAGAAAATATTATAAACCAAAAGCTCAGGGTATCTTTAGAATCTCATCATAAAAATCTCTTGCTTCATTAAGGCAAAAACATGAAATTAAAAGTTACCAAGTTACTAAAGAAAAGTTACTAAGATTCACTTAGATGTTTGGTGTTCAGCTAATATCTAGACAATTCAGCTGCATTGGGAGATTTTGACAGTATTTAAAATTTTAAGAAAAACTTTTACAGAAATTTTGGAACTATTAAGGAGGGTGATGGCAAATTATCTGGATTCATGGAACAACTGTTTCATGCATGTCTACCTTCTATGTCATATTCCAACTTTCTTTTCCTTTGTATATATATTTAGCTAGATATTCTAATGTTCCTTTCCCAGGAATGGTCTGTTTTATTTAAATCTCTATGTTTAAAATCAATTTAATTTATGAAATTTATTTTAATAGGGCTTAAATATCAAAGATCTCAAGGTGCTATAGAATTTTCAGACTTGCAATAACAATGATTAAGAGAAAGAAGCATAAAGAAAAAAGAAGGCTGCTGAACAATATTACCTCAGTCAACAAATAACCTTGGCTCTCTTCTTTTACCTTCTCCTAGCTGACTAACATGGGAGGAAAGGCAATCCCTCCTTTTAGATATAATTTCTTCTTTTCCTATGTTGAAATCGAAAGAGGAGAAGGTTCATACAAACATATTCTAACAAAGGAATTGCATACTGCTTTTCTTGTCAATATAGACAGAATATCAGGTTGGGTATGAGATTTGCCATAAACTTGTCCTATAGGATTTTATTTTTTGGAGAGAAAGAAAGGGATTTTTAAGAAATAAAAGGTCTTAAGTTATCTTCTGTGTGATTCTGAGAGATAGAGTGATTCTGCCGTTATTAGGAAGAGTATAAATTGTACAAGGTATATTTGTACAAAGCAAATGACTTTTTAAATGAGACTTACGGTATATTAGGGGTTTCTAAAACTTTTTCAAAAGCCTTCTGCTTTCATTGAAATTCTTGCCTGAGGCTAGGAAAATTATCAATTTTCCCTCTGTAACTGTATATGCCTCTGTGTGTGTCTGTGTTTCTATTTAGAAGACTGTCTTTCTCAGCCTTTGGATTTGACTGATTTCTGCAATAAAGTTTTCTTCTCAAGTCAAGTTTATCTTTGAGAACCGTAGCTTGGTTCTGAGAATATGCTTCCTGTCAAGTAATCTTCCAAAGCAAGTGAAGTCTGACAAATTTTCTGCATCCAAATTTAATTATCCCCCAATAGGTCACTGGAACTTCAAACAAATTTCCCTATTTGAAGAGAGCATGAGTTTTGGAGTGTGGAGTTGAATATTAAATGAGAGTGAGGATAGAGGGATGACAAGAAATTTTTACAATGAAACTTTATATTTCAATGCAATGTGGCTTTCAAATGGTCTTCACTTTATGTTAATGGACTTTCTTTTGTCTAAAAACACTGCATGAATTATTTAATTAGTCCTTACCATTTCTCTTTGAGGTAAGTCAGTTTATGTATGTATTGCTTCCTTCTGAAATAATTGCTAAAGTAAGCAGTAAAGGCCATGAAAATAATCTTATGAATATTTGTGAATTTGAAAGTGTAAACTGCTCCTTGCTTTGAAACCAGCAAAGTTTTCTAAAGTATAACTTGTCTCAGTTTATAGAAGTAGAAGCTATATTTATATATATATCAATTTTACCATTTTGAATGAATTGGCTAATAAGCCAATTTTCAAATTTCAAATTTCACTACAGATACTGTCAATCAGAAATCAGGCAACCACACCATCTAATTAAATGTTTTTAAAAAATTAAATGAAATTTATTCATTTCTCCAAAATACCCAGAGTAACATTCAATATTCTGGTGGACTCCAAGAAGTTGAACAATTTGTGCTTTCCTATTTGTCTATTTTTAAGATGATTTATGTCTAAAAGCAATAGGATATTTAGGCTTTATCAGTATCTTTCTACCAAAAAAGCTCTAATGGCACACCCACATTCATGTCCTCCCTCTCCATCCCACACATGTAAAGAAACATTATAGTGAACTGAGATTATAAAACCCCTTTTCTTTGTGTGGTATATTGACAATGTGATGGCTTGGACATCAATTATTACTTCTATTTACAAACTGCATGTGCATTAGATGATACACAAAATTAAGATTCTATTCAAATTTCCTTTTTGTACTATTCCTTGAGTACAGGAAAAGAATCTTCCCGTTGCCATTGGAATTTTCCAATTCTCTCATTGTCAAAAACAAAACAAAACAAAACAAAACAAAAAACCAAAAACAACACAACAAAATAAAAAACCTAGAAACTATCAGTCACTGTCATTCTCTGCCCTGCTTTGGTATTGAACAGGAAACTGCTATGGTGAATGACAAATGGCTTTGGTTTCAAAAGCATATCGTGAATATGCAATGCTAGTTCTGTTCCTTTGGAGATCCGATGCTCTTTTTATAACATTTATAACATTTTATAACAGGTTTATAACAGATTATTCTGAATGACCTGTAGGATGGAGAATTGGGTAAACATGTTTCCAAGATAAATGATTGTTTATGCATATATGTGTTCTTTGCCCAAGTTATTCACTCATTAATGTAATTTTGTGATTCCATGCTCAAGGAAACATGAAGGCAAATTCTATTTGAGTATTAACCTCTTTTCTCTCCTAGGGAATGCAGTCGGATTTTTGGTGAAGACGGTTTGACGTTGAAGCTCTTTCTTAAAAGGACTGCTCCCTTTTCTATCCTATGGACTTTGACTAATTACCTGTATTTACTGGCTTTAAAGAAACTGACAGCCACAGATGTCTCTGCCCTATTCTGTTGTAACAAAGCATTTGTCTTCTTACTTTCTTGGATTGTGCTGAAAGACAGATTCATGGGAGTAAGGGTAATGATATATGTGATTTTCAAATATGCTACTTTACTTAGTCGTGAATTGATAATATCATAAGATGACAGATTTAAGACCCAAAAAGTTATTAAAGGTTGCCTTCATTTTATAAATGAAGAATTGAAGCTCAGATTGACCAAATGACTTCCAATGTTTACTGTAGTACCCATCACATAGTAGGTACTTAATAAATACTTATTGAATTAAATTGAATCATACAATTAATAAGTTGAAGAAAAGGATTTAAACCCAGGATTTCTGTCTCCAAGACTTGTGCTCTTTCAACTGTATCTCTTTACCTCTCAGCCTGGTTTATGTTTTTTATGAAATTAAAATTCATATTTGAAGATACATTAAGGATTTCAGTTCTTATGATATGATGTGAGACAAACATGATAAACAGTTTCTACTTTGAAGTTAGTTGCACAATTTCAATAAACCTTCTCTTTTCCTCCTTTCTTCCACTTCACCTTAAAAAATTTCCTGAAATCTGTTTCCAAACTAATCATTGCTATTTTAAACAGATAAACAGATATCCTTTTTAATGATAGCTTTTTTATTTTCAGAAAACATGCAAAGATAGTTTTCAACATTCACACTTGCAAAACCTTGTGTTCCAAATTGTTTTTTCCCTCACTTCCCTCTACCTCTCTCCCCTAGACAGCAAGTAATCCAATTTATGTTAAACATGAGCAATTCTTCTATACATATTTTCACATTTATCTTGCTGCACAAGACAATCAGATCAAAAAATCAAACAACAAAAAAGGTGAAAATTCTATGTTTGTGATACACATTCAATTCCCATAGTCCTTTTTCTGGATGCAGATGGTTCTCTCCATCACAAGTCTATTGGAATCACCTCATTGATGAAAAGAGTTGTCCATCAGAGTTGATCATCATATAATCTTCTTGTTGCTGTGTACAATGTTCTCTTGGTTCTACTCACTTCACTTAGCATTAGTTCATGTTTGTCTCTCCAGACCTCTCTGAAATCAACCTGTTAATTGTTTCTTAAAGAAAAGTAATATTCCATTACATTCATTTACCATAACTTATTCAGCCATTCACCAACTGATATACATCCACCCAGTTTCCAGTTCTTTGCCATTACAAAAAGGACTGCTAAAAACATTTTTTTGCACATGTAGGTCCTTTTCCATTTTTATGATCTCTTTTTACAGACCCAGTAGAGACACTGCTGGATCAAAGGGTATGCAGAGTTTGAAAGCCCTTTGGGCATAGTTCCAAATTGCAGAATGGTTGGATCACAACTCCACCAACAATGTATTAGTGTCCCATTTTTCCCACATCCCATCCAACATTCATCATTATCTTTTCCTGTCATCTTAGCCAATCTGAGAGGTGTGTGGTGTTATATCAGAGTTGATTGAATTTGCATTTCTCTAATTAATAGTGATTTAGATAATTTTTTTGTATGATCAGGAATGGTTTTAATTTCCTCATCTGAAAATTGCCTGTTCATATCCTTTGACCATTTATCATTTGGAGAATGGCTTGTATTCCTATACATTTGAGTCAATCATCTATATATTTTAGAAATGAAGCCTTTATCAGAACCCTAGAATGTAAAAATTCTAGAAGGGTTTTCCATCACAGGGAGTCGTGCAACTGTTTAGTCATTTCAATTGTGTCTATTATCCCATTTGAGATATTCTTGATTGAGATTCTGAAGTAGTTTACCACTTCCTTTTCTAACTAATTTTATAGATGAGGAAACTGAAGAAAACAAGATTAAATGATTTGCTCAGAGTCACACAGCTAGTAAGTGTCTGAGACCAGATTTGAATTCATGAAGATGAGTCTTCCTGACTCCAGGCCTGACATTTTATCCACAGTGCTACCTAGCTGATAAACCATGCAAGCCTCCAATCTTGTATTACTACTCTAAAGAACTAGATTCCCTCTGTAAGGGAATAAGCTTAGGGTTCATAGATAGCAACTCACTTTTGCTCTACCTTTGTGCCATTCTAATAACTCATGGCAGTAGTGGAGGGCAAAATACAAGCCTTCCGTTTCTCTTTTTGGTTGTTATTTTTTATGCCAGTCTCTGCTATTGCTCAGGAACTATTCATTATCTTTCTCTATAAATCTAAGTCCTCAAATTTTTCAGGAACTCCCCCTTCCATTCCAGTAAATTGTTCCTATTCTATATAGAAGATTAAACCTTCAAATTCTTTAGGATCACTTCTATCTAGGAAAAACTAGAATTCAAGATCTCTTCCAAGAAGCACATGCTCAGGAATTCTAACTCTTGAGATCCATGGAATCTCTCAGACAAAGAACTTACATCTCTACTTCTCCATAACTGGGGCCAGGAACTCCAACTTACTCCATATTTTTGGATGCTAACAATTCTTGGAAGCTCAACCACTCCCAGTCTCCCAGTGACTGCCATTTCTGGGGTTAGGAGGATTCTATGGTGGTGCTGGTGATTGAATATTACTTACTCTTCCTGCACTGGTAATCCTTAGGGCCAAAATATTTTTTTCAGACCTCCCTTCTCTGACCTGTATGCAGCTATCTTTCTATTTCTCCAAAAAAAATTGTCAGGTCCGTCATTTTTCTTTTATAGGCCCAGTTAAAAAGGTGACTCGAATCTTCACTTGCTGATCAAATAATTCCCAATCATTCAGATTCAAACACTTGCCCTCAATAAGTTGTAAATATTGAATATGCAGACCAAAGAGATGATCTTTAATCTTTTTAAAGAAGGGAGCAGTGATCACCACAACACTCCGTATATGAGGAAATACGAGGTATCAAACAAAGGTAACTTTATCAAGTTGACCAATGAACTTAAATGTCTTCTGGGGAATAGGTTTGAAAAAAGTACTTTCTGAATAATAGAATCTTAGTTGAAAAGAACCCGAGAGTTCAATCTATACTAGAGTAAGAATTTTTATAATAGACATAAAAATGATCATTTAGTCTCTACTTGAAAGCCTCTAATAAAGGGAAAACTACTACCTCTTGGGCTATTTAAAAGACTCTAATTATTAAATAGTTATGACATGTAGCTTACATTTAATAAATGCTTATTAGTTAATCGTAGAATTTTTATCTCAACCCTAAATCAACCTCTTTCTAGATCTGTCTTCAGAAGACCAAACATAATGAATTGAATCTGGTGGGATGAGTGGATCATTGAGTATAGCATTGGGCATGGAATCACAAAGACCTGAGTTCAAATTCAGCCTCAGATACTAGCTATGTGACCCTATGTAGATCAATAAACAGGTTTGCTTCAGTTTTGTCATATGAAAAATGAGGATAATTATAGCACTTATCTCCTAGTCCTTGGAACACAGTAGGAGCTAAAAAATGTTAGCTGCTATTATTAATCACTTTCTCACATGACAACCCTTCAAATGGAAAGAAATAAACAAATATTTATATAATACAATAATATTATATATATATATGTATTATAATACAATAAATATAATTTATGAGCCAAGTACTGTGTTTAAGCTTTTTACAAATATTATCTATTTTGAGAGATAAACATTAATAAAACAGCTATTAGGAAGCTGTGGAAAAGGTCTTGTATTTGAAGTTTAGAACCTGTAATTGAATACTGACTTTGACTGACTGTGGCCTAGTCATTTAGTCTCTTTGGGATTCAGTTTTTTCAAATTAATAAAATGGGAGGGAGAGGGTTGGTCTAAATGAATATCTATTTCTAAACATATTCCTACAATAATGTCCACTTTAAATCTTCTATTTTCCAGGTAAAAACTCTTTTTCAATCTTTGCAAGTAATACTAAAGGAATGACAAATGTTCTTTTTAGAAAAGCATTAATTACAGAGAACAATCATATGAATCAGTAAATAATCACTAGGGGGAAAACATTCATAATAAGAGATTTTCTAGTAACTAATCTTGGAATTAAGACTCAGATGGATTTAGGATGAAGACATTTGTGCACTCAGTTATAAAAGAGATTCTGGCTGCTTCTATCACTGCTGAATCTTGATCAGTGGCAAGTTGGTCCCATATAGACATAATGGAATCTTTGCTTACTTACTATAGAAAATTGAAAGGGAGGAGGAGAGATATAAGGAGTTTTGTGGGTGTTCCCAGCATGGTCAAAAGAATGATTTATATTCCAGAATATAAACCACATGAGAATTAGATTTCCATATGAGAAAATAGCCATGCTATACTTGAGATTTTTCTCTCTTTTTTTTAAAAAAGGAATATAGTATGTATTTACAATTCTCCACTAATAAGAAGCATTTTATTAAAAGTCCTATTTATTTAAGATACTACAGACAAAATATTTCTCCCCACATACATTAAATAGTGTAGTATATATCAATGAATGAAGTCAGAGGCTGTAAGTGTGAACCTCAACTTTGCTATTTTCTAGTTTATGTTATTTAACCTCTTTAGGACTTGGTCTTTAGATAGTAATTTTTGAGAATTAATAATAGACCTGCTGATAGAAGTCAGATATTTCCCCATTTAACCATCAGAAATTGCTTCATTTCTTACTGTGAATATTAAATAGTATCATATTCCAGAAAAATGTCAAAGTGAAATTTTAATGATGCTCATAATCAGGCCATGGTGTATGAGAAGTTTCAAAACACATTCAGCATTTTGTCTTTCGACAGCATCAGCATTTCTTTGCCTCTGGAGACCTCCTGAGAGCATGTATAATTAGATCATTTGAGAAATTAAAGGAGAAATACAGTCCCATCAACATAAATACATCTATTACTTTTCTCCTGCATCTATAAATAATCTCAAAGTATAGCTCCTTCAGAATCCATCCAGGTAGATTGCTTTCTTCTAGCTACTGGATTTGCCTTCAGACATTTGGCTGAAAAGTATATTTTTGGTTCAAACTGTAGCTCTAGTTGCTGAGAAACAGATGGCTAGCCAGTATCCTCATTTGCTTCATTTCAAGGTGGTCAAGAAAGATGATCAGGCTCACCTGTATATGTGTAATTGCTAAAATAGACTC
This sequence comes from Myrmecobius fasciatus, assembly GCA_023553655.1. Taxonomy (NCBI): domain Eukaryota; kingdom Metazoa; phylum Chordata; class Mammalia; order Dasyuromorphia; family Myrmecobiidae; genus Myrmecobius; species Myrmecobius fasciatus. Next base: position 32,372 of record JAJPUD010000461.1, on the reverse strand, counting down.
AATGGCAGAACTGAGGGTGTCTGCTATGATAGTAGTAGTAAACAAGAATTCCATATAGTAATGTAGTTTGCCAGAAGCAATGCTCATAATGAGTCTTAAAATTTAGAGATTGGGGATAGCTAGGCAGTGCAGTGGATAAAGCACCAGTCCTGAAGTCAGGAGAACCTGAATTCAAATCTGGTCTCAGACACTTAACACTGACTAGTTGTGTGACCCTGAGCAAGTCCCTTAACCCCAATTGCCTCAGCCAAAAAAAAAAAAATAGTTTGTTGATACAAACTATGAAAAATGAACTCTATAAAGTAGAGGAAAATAAAGTGTGAAATATTTAGTTTTCTATCATGAAAAAGAAGTTGCTTTTACCATACTTATGAATATTTTTCACATTCAAAGAGTATTTTTAATAGTAATTGTAGCTAATTTAGAAAGATCCATGAAAGTTAGCAAGTTTCATGGAAATTTAAAATTGAAAAAAATTCTTAAGCACTTACTATGTGCCAAATGTACTATATATTGTAACTGGAATTTTTCAAATTCATATTGATCAGAGGTTATAGTTTAATAAATATTGATCTCTGAGAGGAATGGACTTTTGTCTCACATTCCACTGCCAGTTCCACTTTATTGGAAACTGGGTTTAAAATGTAAAAATCAAAACCTTTTTTGCAGATCTAGTGCCTTTTCCTAAGACCTTAATTATTGAGGAAAATTTTTCTCTGGCATCCAAAACATCTCTCTATTTTTTTCTACACAAGGAAATAATTATATATAGCTAATAGTAGTAGTAGTGGCAGTAGTGGCAGTAGTAGTAGTAGTAGTAGCAGTAGTAGTAGTAGTAGTAGTAGTAGTAGTAGTAGTAGTAGTAGTAATAGTTGTTGTTGTTGTTGTTGTTGTTGTTATTGTAGTTAGCATTTATATAGTGCTTAAAGGTTTGCAAAGTCCCTTCCAGATATTATCTCATTTGATCTTCATAATTCTGGGAGGTAATATTATTATCAATTTAATTATCAATTAATTCAATTCCAATTTTATAAATGAGAAAGCTGAAATACAAGTTAAGAAAGTATCTGAGGCCAAAATTGAACCCAAATCCTTCAGACTCCATGCCTAATCCTCTATCTACTCTACTTTGTTACTGCCCCTAAATAATTCAACAAATACCAACTATCTTAAAGAATGTTTATTCTTTAATATGTTTATTTTCAGTTCAGCACCCACACATTTTTCTGTCATTTAAGGATCCAGTTAAGGATTTAAGGATCCATTTAAGGATCATTAAGGATCATTATACAATTTAGTTTTGGCTCAAGTTTGGAGGAACTCAGAGACTTATATGAACTTCCTTGAATATTTCTGCCTAATCTATTTTTTCCTGAGTATCTTATATCTCATAGTTTTCCTAGAAGCAGGATTTTGAAAAAAAAGAATTATCATTGATTTGAGCTATTTATTATTCAATATCTACTGGAGATTTGGAATTATTTTCTCTTTCCTTGTTCATTTTTACTTGGATAGTTGGCTAAACATATAATCTTTACTCTTGCCGATTGAAATCCTACTATACCTTCCTATCCTGCCTGATTCATGTCCTCATCATTTTTTTTTGGATACTTCATAGAAGATTAACAAGCTGAAGAACTTCTTTAAATTTTCTTTTCTATCTATTTTGAAGGTGTCATTTAATATAGAACCAACAGACCTATCATCTTTAATCCTCACTCCATTACTTACACTCTTTTTACTAATCATACATATCTTTGATGATTTTATTTGTATACCTTCTTGTATACCAGTCATCACTGATAATATGAATACATGCATCATATGTCTTCATATTGGCTAATAATTTTGATCTAAGAGCTTTATTTCATGATTTGAAGCCATAATTTGTGAGTAAGATAATAGCAATATTTAAAAGATGATCATAAGACCCTCCTAATTGATGTCATTGCTCCAAGTACCTACTGGGATTTTAAGAGCCAGAGGTAACAAGAGCTTGAAAGAAATTAAAAAAAGGAAACACATGCTGTTCCAGATTCTCTTCAGCAAGAGGTCCCTGAAGGGAGAGATACCAAAACAAGTGACAGAGGTGGCACCTTGATCTTACTTCTCAGAAACACCCATGTGACACCTCTGCAGTAGCATCAAGGACTTTAAAATAATTGAAAACACAGTGCTGATTCCCAGATAATAATAATAACTAGTCTTTACATAGTACTTGAAGATTTGTAAAGTGCCTACAAATATTCTACTTTATCCACTCAATAACCCTGTAAAATAGGTGTTATTATATTCTCCATTTTACAGATCTGGATACTAAGGCAGGTGGTAGTAAAGTGACTTGCTCACAGTTAGTAAGTGTCTGAGGTCAGATTTAAATTCGAGTCTTTATTCTAGGTCCAGTGTTCTATTCATTGTACCATATAGATGCAGATTTCTTAATCTGAATATAGCTCACTATCTATGGCAATCCATGTTCAAGTAGATTGATGTACTCAGTGGGCTACCTGCCCAGTTGCATATCATAATTAGAAAATATACATTTTTCATTTACTTAGTTTTCTGGCAATGATGCTTAAGTTGATTTCTTTTGAATAGTTAAAGATTTCACTGGTATTCCAGGGACTGGAAGAATCAAGTAATGAACAGCATATGTGGGACAGTTTGTTATTTTCTAGTATTCTTTTTATATTATAGTAAATTAGGGCAATTGCTCTATATTCTTTGGGGAATCCTATGAAAGTCATGCCAGAAGATGCTTTAGGAAAGCATCCAGTGAAGGAGAAAGAATCTCTGACACCATTGTAAAAAAATTAAAATCTGAGCTTCATCTGAGGTTTAGCCTATTTATTCCTCCCTTATTCTATTACCTGCTTTAGTAGGTAGTTACATACTTGTAGATCTCTATAATTGTGTACAAGTTAGAACTGATTGGCATAATTTAGAACCCAAGCAATTGAATTTTTAGAAATTCTTCAGAAAATATACATTAATTTATGAAAATCCTAGAGAATATGGCACTGGAACTGGAGTTAAAAAGACCTGAATTCAAATTCAGCCTCAGACACTTACTAGAACTTATGATTTTGGACAAATCATTTAACATGTGTTTGCCTCATTTTCTTCATCTTTTAAATGAGGATAATCATAACATCTACATTTTCAGGGTTAATTCAGTTACACATTTATGTTATATTTATTTATTACATAATTTTATGTTATATTAAATATCTTGTATACTTATTAAAATACTATAGAGAAAAATACTTGTTATTTTTATTAATGCTATATAGATGAACATCCAAACCATATCTTATCAATAACATTTAAGCTAAGAATTTTCTATATACAGAATCTCATTGGTTTGAATCCAAAAAAGAAAATCATATGTTTTTCCATTATCCCCAATCAGAACCAATTTACCTCCCTTTGTGATAAATAATTGGGCTCTAAAAATCCATGGAATCTAGATTCCATATTGAGGTCATTCTCTGAAAATTTTAATTGCATGTTTTACAGTCTGCATTGATAAAACAAAGCAATGCTATACAATTAATTAGTGGACTTTAGGTAGTTTGAATTACTGATTGAGATCATTAAACATTTATATCTCATATTTCTCAAATTATCCAAATTAGCTAGGCTCCCTTTGCAATCTGATTTGCAGAAAAATTCATCAAAAATTACTTTGGATTAGAATCTGATCATGTAGAACTGATCTCCCAGATACTTCTATGAATGAAATGAAAATGTGATAAATGAGTCAGTCTGCCTTCTTCCCATGTGACTTGTATGACCTATAAATTACTGCACATGAAATTGAGAACTTTCTCACAATGTCCCTTTTTTTGGAGCTCAGTTTACAGCACTCTCATGCTTTCTGTAGTGAAAATCCTATTCTCCACTAAGGCATTCAAGACATTTGGTGTACTAGATGAAATAGCACAATTCCAAATCTTCATGGGCACATGAACAATGATTGTGATGAGTATCTTCAAAGAGATCACCATAATTCTAATTCCAAATCACCATAGAACTGATAGTACTTTGCTAATTTTCAAATCATATCCATAGAAAACTCAAAATAGAATTAGAATTGTTGTATATAAATTCATATTAACTAATGAACAATCCCTAAGTAAGAGATGTGATATCATGTTTCTATGATATAACATTATGTATAAATTATATTTCTCACTTTACATCGTTCTGCAGCCTATTTGCTCTTGTTGACCATGGCACCTAGAAAGTAGCTTTGGAAACACTTTAAGGATCTTCATATAAATTATTAAGTTTTTAAAGATCATAAATAATCAATGGCATGATTTATTAAATGCACATCAGAAATAATCATTGCATCCATCTGATCAAAATAAATATGAGTGGGAGATTTCAGGAGAAAACAATGTTGGTATAACTTTTTTCTCTGACCACCTTCTTTGAAATAATTTAATAAAATAAATGTTTACACAACTGCTAATTTGCCATGTTTTTAAGGTTTTATTAACTCAGAAGTTGTGGGGCAATATTTGATGCCTCTTCATATGATTTTATAAATAGTTGTCCCTGATAATCTATTAAAATTCTTATTTGAGCTAAAAATCCTCAAAACAAAAAGAGAGGATAATTCTTTGAGGCTTTCCATATTTATTCCTTCTAAGTAACCCACTAGCCATCTTTATTTATAAGCTTATTACTTATTTTTTGGAAATTTTCCCTGACACCTTGTAGTGTGGGCATTAAATTCTAGCCCCTATAGTTTGAACTCCAGGATAACTAGAACACAAATTTTGTGGCTTATTCACTCAGTGTGAGAAATGTCTCGTATTGGAGTCTTTCAGATAATATCTTATGAAGAGCATTTTCATTTGTGACAAGATGGTTCTTATTCTGTGCCTTTTGCCAAGGGTTTTCCCTATTATTCACATAGGATGCTTAGCATCAGTTTTCAGTAAGACCAAACATATGCTTGCTTTTTGTGGTCATTAACAAAGATGTTGTCTTCTGCATCAGCCTCCTCGGAGCCTGTAATTATGTAAATTTAGGACTACATCTGTTCTAATAATTTCTCAGTAGTATCCAATTGGGAATATGGATATTGCATTTATGGCAGTATTATTAACAGAAATGGATGATTTATAAGATAATACTCAGAACTCAAATTGAAAAAAAAAACATCAATTAGCATATGAGCTTTCTCAGGCTGCACAAGTGCTTTGTCAAAATTAGTTTGGGAATTTCATTTTTAAGTCTTTCCAGGTTGGTCTTCCCAGAAACATAACTTGATCTAAAAGGAAAGAGTATCAGTAGACTTACTAGAATGTTGAGTTGATTGAGACAAATGATTTATCATGGATGAAGATAGGCTGGAGGTAATTTTTTCTTAAATCATTTCACTAGACATGAATGCTATTTCAAGGATGTTGAGAGATTCGAATGAAAATGGATATAAAATACTCTGTAAAGCTTAAGACACTATGTAATTTATAGTTTTTATAATAATTTATTATTAACCTTAAGTCACCAGACCTCCAGTCTAGTGATGGTTTGATTCTCTGAGCCTTCCATTATCTCTCTGCTGACCTCAACCAATGTCTATAAAGAAGAATAAGGATATGCTGCTAAATTTTTATCATGTAAAAATAAACACACGGTTTTAAGTTTAGTTTGCATTATAAGACTTCTTGACTTAAGATAATTGACAAAACAATAAATCAAGCCCTGATTTGTAGCCTTGTGAGTTCTAAGTTTTAACTGAAAATTTCACAGTAGGTTCTCACAAGCTGTTTAAAGCTTGCCCCAACACATATTGATGTTATCCATGACTAAAAGAATAAAATGAAGGTGTGCTTACTTGATGAGAAAGAAGCCCAGTTACATTATTGATTCCTAGGATTTTTATGAACATACACATATTCTTGTTATTTTAGGCTCTTTTATTTTCAGCATCCCTTGCTATATGGGAATTTGGAAGAGGTTTTTTAGAGCAGGGTTTCTTAAATTTTCTCCACTTGTGACCTCTTTTATATGACCCTGGATATATAGGTATATAAAAATTTGTATATCCATAAAATGGGTATACAAATGAAAAGTTTACTGATAATAAATCCTAACTTTGCAATCCCCACATTCAGTTATGAGACACCATATTGGGTTGCAACCTGTAGTTGAAGAAGCTGGGATTTAGGAGATATTTGGCAATTTCAAACAATACTAAGGGACTATTAGATTGTGAAATTCTTGCTGTAGGCAAAGTGGTACCCAACTTTTTTGTCTTCATCTTTCATTTGGCAGATAGTTGCTGCAATAATGGCCATCACGGGCATCGTTATGATGGCATATGCAGATAATTTCCATGCTGATTCAATCATAGGAGTGGCATTTGCTGTTGGATCTGCATCTACTTCTGCTTTGTATAAGGTATGTGATGAAGCTTCATTTGCTAAAGTAAAATAAATTGAAAAATACAAAGAAAATCACAGAAAGGAAAATATAGGGATAGGGAAAGTGGAGAGAAATAGGGATTTATATAGTATCTACTATATACTGTGCTAGGTTCTTTTTTACAAATATTATGTCTTTTCAATTAATTCTGATGGACATGGCTCTCTTCAACAATGATATGTTTTAAACCACCTCCAATTGTTCGCTGAAGAAAGCCATATACACCCAGAGAGAGGGATGTGAAATGTGGACCACAACATAACATTCTCATACTCCTTGATTGATGTTTGCTTACATTGTGTTTCCTTTATCTGATATATCGTTTGTGTAGATAAGATTTTTCTTGCACAACAATGATAAGTTTGGAAATATGTATACATATATTAGATTTGCCAATATTTTAACATAATTAACATGTAGTGGATATCCTGCCATCTAGGGAAGGGGTGGGGAAGTTGGGGGGGAAAAATTTGTAACGGAAAGCTATGTAAGGGTTATTGTTGAAGAATTACCCACACATATGTTATGCAAATAAAATAAAATTTAAAAAAAATATTATGTCTTTTGGTCCTGGGAATATTATTTCATTGGTATAGAAATCTTCTAGAGGAGAAGGCCCCCCTCTATCAACATAGGCACCTTCTCTGTAACTTATAGTTTTAGAGAGTTGCCTAGAGCACTAAGAGGTCAAATGTCCTGGGGTTACTCAGGATTACACAGACAATCTGTTTAAATGGGAACTGTGCCACAGGACTTTCTAGCTCTGTGTCCAATTTTCCATTCGTATAAGACAAATAGATGAGATAGCATTTTGCTAGGCCATTTTGTGTTTTTAGCAGGAAATATTAAAACAGTTTGTGGCATCCTTATTTTCAAAGTCTCAACTTGATAATCTTTTAATTAAATGGCATAGACCTTCCCTTCCCTTGCCTTCCCTTCCCTTCCCTTCCCTTCCCTTCCCCTTCCTTCTTTTTTTTTCTTCCCTCTTTCTTCCCTCCTTCCTTCCTTTCTTTCCTTCCTCCCTCCCTCCCTTCTTTCCTCCCTCTTTCCCTTCCTCCCTCCTTTCCTTCCTTCCTTCCTTCTTTCCTTTCTTCCTTTTTCTTCTTTCTTTTCTCATTCCTTCCCTATTTCATTCCTCCCCCATCTTTCTATCTATTTTTTCTATCTATTTCTTTCTCATCCTCTCTCCCTCTCCTTTTCTCTTCCTTTCTTTCCTTCCTTCTGGTGGGAAGCAGAATAGGGAGGAAATAAGTGCTTGATAATTGAAATATTTTTTAAATTAATTCATCTTTACTTTTATATTAGCAGCAAATCAAGAGCATAACAACTCTTTCTGATCCAAAAGGATAGTGTCCACTATATACTCATTATTAATTCTTAGCACAGGGCTCTAACTATTATGAATGGAAACCCTATACAAGGAAGTCACAATAGACCATAGTATTGAAGACAAAGAAACACACAGGGTAGATCTAAAATGTTTTCACCAAAGCTCTACTTTAAAGAACCTGCGTTTTTGGCTGTACTTTAAATGAATATATAATTTCTACTGCCCTTGATAGTTGAAAAACTACTCAAAAGACTAAAAAATCTCTTTGTGGAACTTCCAGCTGCCTATTTTTGACTCTTCACTAATACCACAGCTCAGGGAACATTTCATATTGATATTTCTTTGTCCAATGATTCCATTTGAAAAACTTGGTAAGTCTTTCTTGGCTCAGCACGCATTCTTGACTTTCTCCTCAACTGGGACTGTCCTGAGATGTTTGATGTGGCCAGCTTAGTACAATCTCACTATTAGAAAATATAATAGATGTTAGAGTAACAATAGTAACTGATATGTTTTATGAACCTGGTAGCCAACCTGTAGAATTAATGTTAAAGTATAGGGCTATAGATCTAAATTCTAATCCTTCTTCAGACTCTTACCAGCTGTGCAAGTCTCAGTATCAAGTTTCCATTTTTGTGAAAGGGAGTGCCTACTTTGCAGTGCTATTCTGATCAGATGAAAAGATGTATATAAAGTTCTTTGAAAACTTTAGAAAGCTATTGTAATAATTATTATTTTGCCAAAAGTGCTATGAGAGATACAGTGTAATGGATACAGTACCAGCCTTGAAATCAGTAAAGACTGGTTTCCTGCTTCTGATATCCATTAGTTGTATGATCATGAGCAAGTCATTTTATCTCCCAATGCATTCAGGCAATTCTCATACTCTTAAGTTATACCATTCTAGTGAGATCACATGTTCATATCAAAACAAACAAAGAATAAAATGTAGTAGCCTATGTTTTAATACAGAAAATCATATTACCACCTCTAATTGAAGTTTAAAAAAAAAGATCAGGAACATTCTTGTTAATCCTTCCAGGATTAATATAAAAATAGAGAAATTAAGGAACTAAGACTACTGGGTGTAGAATATGGATTCTCCTAAATTTTAATTTAAGGCTTCAGCCAAGCTAATTAGTCAGTCAGCCAATCAATAAACACTTATTAAGTGCCTGCTATGTGCTGTGCTAAGCACTGGAGATACAAAGACAAAAAATAAATATAGTTTCTGTCCTCAAAGAATTTGTGGTGTAATGAGAGACAATATACACACACAAAAATCTGAAAGTGGGAGAGGAGGAAGTGAAGCAACATGATGGAAAGACTAAAGGATTCCAGTTTGGGGTGAAGGAAAGTAAAGAGATTATTGATCTTGGGGCCCTTTATCTCACAGGACTAATATTACACAGAAAAAAAAACATTTTTAAAGATACATACAATATTGGTGTAGGCATTCTGAACTCTCCAGAAGATAAATGCCATATACATCTAATACATCATTATTCTCTCTTGACAACATAATAACAAGATCTCCATGTAAAATATAGATTTCAATGTATGTCAAAACAAGAATGAAGTAAATCTCATGTGCTTACAGGGAAGAGTCAGTGGCTTCTCAAGGTATAACTGAAGAAAGATTTGAGAGCTGATGTGGAATTTTATGGATCATCCAATCTATCAATAACTTTTTGGTGAATTCATGATGGTAATTAATATCCTATGTGTTCAAATAGAAAATGGAAGTTCTGTAACATGTTCTTCCTTATATGAATAATGTGGTGCATTTTACATTTAATTTTGGGTTAGTTTTAGAAATGTGATTAGGCCAACATTTATTAAGGGAAAAAGAAAAGGGAAGAAAAGAAGCATTTATTAGGCACTTTTTATGGGCTAGGAACAGTATTAAATGCTTTACAAATATTATTTCATTGGCACATACTATGTGTCAGACCTTTTGCCTTTTACTAGAGAGAGGGAGTTTGATCCTGACCTAAAGAAGCCTACAGTCTGATGAAGAAAAGACTTGCATACGTTAACTGGGAAAATTGAGTCTGTGTGTCAGTATAAGTTAGTTTTCTAGTCCAGCAAGCTCTTTGAGCATAGTTAATTGGATGACTGAGTAATGCTTTCTCTCATTCTAGGTTTTATTTAAGATGTTTCTTGGAAGTGCCAACTTTGGTGAAGCGGCCCACTTTTTTTCCACTTTAGGTTTCTTTAATTTAATCTTCATCTCCTTCACACCAATCATCTTATATTTTACCAAAGTGGAGCATTGGTCATCTTTCTCAGCCTTACCCTGGGGCTGCCTCTGTGGAATGGCAGGACTATGGCTTGGTAAGTAGATAAAGTTTTTTTAGCATTCACCTTGAAAAAAGTATCACTTACAGATATTAACATGGAGTTTTAAGATAATTTTTAATTTAGTTATTTCAGAGAATTTACAGAGAAGTTGTGGAGAGAGGTCTTGCTAGCTTCAATTTTTGGATAGTAAATCTGAGAACTGAGGATTAGATGACATAATCAAGCCTTTGTTGGAAAAGATCCAAGGAATAATCTAATAAATAATCCAGGCTTTATTTTTGCCTTTCTTAAAAGCAGAATGTAGTGTAGAAAAAGTGCTAGAACTTAGAGTCAAGAGAAACCTGGATTCAAATCCCACCTGTCACATTTATTTACCATGGGATCATGGTCAAGATACTTAATCTATATATCATCTACTCTTACATTACCCTGATTCTATCCATCTGGACCAAATCTCCAGAAACCAAGCCCTAAATCTCTGTGGACAAATAATTCAATCAGCTTTGTACCTCCCTCCCTGGAACTGAGTGGGATATATAGCTATATAACTATATACATACATACATACATACATACATACATACATACATACATATATATATATATAGTGTGTGTGTGTGTCTATGTGTGTGTGTAAGAGGGGTATCTCACATTCCTCAGCCTCGAATTAATATAATCATCAAGGCATCTTACACTCTGATCTCTGATATCTTTATCAGGTAAGAACACTTTTCAGATCATACAATCAACTAATTATATGTGTAGACTAACTATGAACAATTCCTGGGTACATCTATTGAATGAATCAATCATTCAAAGTTATACACTAAAAATGAAAGAGACAATCTCTTGACAAGAATATGATCTTGTGAACTATCAAAAGCCAAAAGATTTGGACTTCCCAATGGAGCTGATAGACTTGATAGTAATGTCTTGGGAACAGCAGTGGCCAAGGACAAATTTAACACAGTTTAGAAACACAGTTTAAAACTTTAAAACAAGGACATTGACCTTCAGAACCCAAAAGGAAGCTCTACAGAAAAGGGGGACTTCATGAAAACTTCCTGAAGAGAAGAAAGGACTTCCATCCAACTATGAATTATCCCGTTGCCACATGTGTTCTTTAGACATGGAGCCTGTTTTCTCCCCACAACCTTCTGTGTATAAGAAGTGATCCAAATCTTAGACTTTTGGGGTGAAGGGGAATTTTTGTATCAGTTGTTCTTACAACACCATCTCCATAAAAACTCTTTTCTAAAAGCTAATGAAATCTTTCTGGTAAACAATGAGGAACACAGGGGATTGAGACATATTAAAGGTCCCTAAGTGAAAGTATAAAAACACTCCCAATTTCTCAGCATTATTCCTAGGACTTTTAGGACTAACTTTCAGTGTGAATAGGAGTTTGGGATGTGAACCCAGAGAGAATACTACTAATATAAGTGTACATATATTAATGTCAACAGGCCAACAATCATTTGTTAAGCACTTTATGTGTAAACATATATACTATACTAAGATTCAGTAAAAAGAAAGACAAAAGGAGGCTCTGTCCTTAAACCCACAATCTAATGGGAAAGGCACTATGTAAACAATAATATACAAATAAGTTTTATATTGGATAATTAGTGGGTAATTGCAATGAGAAATCACTAACATATGCAAAATGAATACAAGCTGCTTATGGGAGAGCAGGTATCTTATCTGGGGAATGGGAAGTGAGGTCAAGAAAGACTTCTTGTAGAGGGTGAGTCTTGAAAGGAAAGTGATTTGAGCCAAGTCTTGAAAGTAAACAAGGAATATCAAAAAATGGAAATGAGAGTAAAGTGCACTTTGCAGGCTTGGAGGATAACCAGTTAAAAAGTATGTAGTTGAGAGATGTAGTATTGTATGTATAGAATAACAAGCAGTCCAGTATGACTGCATTATGAGTAGTGAGGTAATGTGAGGATATTAAATAGATAGGGAGAGGACAGTCTGTAAAGAACTTTAAATAATAGAGAAGTTAATGTTTTATCTTTGAGGCAATAGGAAGTTTGTTAAGAAGGAGAGTGATATGATCAGCTATATGGTTCAGAAAAATTGTTGGAAGATGGATCTGAGTAGGGAGAGTTTTGGGGCAATGAGTCCAACTAGGATACTATTGTCATAGCTCACATAATGAGATCCTGAAGAGGAGAATTGAATGGATGTGAATGAATTGAAGTGAGCGAGAGTGAAGATGACACCAACATTTCAAACTTGAGTTACTGGTAGGATAATACTTCCCCTATATTAATCAATAAGTATTTCACCTACTCTATTCCAAGCACTGTACTAAGTACTAGTCTTAGGGAAGTTCAGAGGGGGGGGTGGATTTATGGAGAAAAATAATGAGTTCTGTTATAAATTTGTTGATTTTGAGATATCTTTGACACATACTTTTTGAAATACTTAATAAGCAATTGGATTAGAGTTCAGGAAAAAGGATTAGGCTGGATTATAACCTGGGAGTCATCTATGTAGAAATGGAAATTAAACACATTGAAGTTATTAATATAATCAAATGAAAGAATGTAAAGAGAAAAGATAGTAAGTGACGTGACTATATTAGCGAAGATATTTGCGGAATGTAAGATAATTATGAAAAGAAGAAGAAAGCAGTATTGTGAATAAAGAGTAAAAAAAAGCATCTTGGAGGATATGATGGTAAATAATGTCAAAAGTTACAGGGAAGTCAAGCAGGATGAAGGTTGAGCAGAGGTAATTTGATTTGGCAATTGAAATATCACTAGCAACTGTGGAGAGAGTAGTTTCAGTTCAGTGGTATCAGTAGGCAGAATGGGAAGTTATGAAGAAAATTTAAGGAGAGAAAATGGAGTCACTGAGTGTAGATGGCTTTTTCATGGTCTTTGAGAAAAGAAGGAGTGATATAGAATTATAGCAGGGATAGGGGATACAATGAAGGTTTTGTAAGGAGAGGGGAGATTTGGTCATGTTTGAAGGTAGCAGAGAAAAGATCAGAAAATAAAGAGAGATTGAAGATTAGAGAAAAAGGAGAGTGGGAAAAAGGTTGAGGGTCAAGTATATGAACAGAAGACTTGACCTTGGTGAGAAGGGCTCCCTCTTAATAGGAAGAAATCAAGAAATGTTAGGGGAATAAAAACTGTGAGATAAGGAAGATGAAAATAACCAGTGGAGAAGGAAAGAATAGAGTGAACAGGCACAATTTAAAAAATGAAATATGAGGCAAGGGTCTCAAATGAAAAAGCAAAAGAAGAGGGTTCTGCTGGAGGAATGAAGGGAAAAGAGGAAGTCTGAAACAACCTCTGTGGAGAGAGAGAATTAATTCGTATATGAAATGGAAGTATTGTTTGGCTGTAATGAGATCCCAGTTGTGATTAGATAACATAAATTTGCAATGGGGCCCCTCAGCACAGTTGTAAAACTTTCTCCAGCTCTATTCAGTAGCATATAATTAGAGTGAAGGAGACTAAAGAGAGTAATTTGGGGTTGGGTTTGGCAAAGCATATGTAGAAAAGGATGAAAAAACCAAAGAATTAAGAATTAGAGGATAGAGTAGAGTTGAACTTGTTTACCAAAGACTAAAGATCAAAAAGGTAAGATAGAATAACCAGGACAGAGGGAAATGGCCTGGCAAAATACATTGTGGCAGAAATATTGCAAGTCTTGCAAGATATTGAACAAGATGAAATTATAGAAGGCTATGATTGGATAAAGACATTTTCAATTTGTTGATGATGTCAAAGGTGTAGTTATCTTTGTACGTAGTGGAGGTGGAAGGGAGGATTTGATCCTAGGAGTAGATCAAGAAATTGGGAAGTTGCATCAACATGTCTGTTGAAGTCCCTTAGTTTGAAAAGTACTAAAAGTCAAATAATGAATGCATATTGAGAAAGGAGGAAGAATATGATAGGAGTTGGTCGAAATCTGCTACCAGTACTTGGATTAGAAGACAAATTGAACCTTAAAGGCTATGAGGTTACTGAGTGATAGTGGGGGTCTAGGAATATTTTGATTAAAGTCTGATCAGTGAATTAAGAGAATTGAGAGAAAGCACAATTAGTACTAGAAAGGAAAGTCTGAGGTGTAGTCATCCAGGGGAAGCCAGGTCTCAGTGAGAGTTGGAAAACTGAAAGAATATAAAACAAAGGGAAAATATTGATTATACAAAAGGAACTCCAGAGGATACAGTGGAAGGGGTAGGCAAATAAGGACAGGGAGCAGGGGAATAGCATTGAGACTGATAGGGATAAAAGAATGATCAGTAGGAGTCAGACATGTTTCCTCTTGTCTAGAATTCAATATCAAAGTGATGAAGACAGATTATTAACCACTGGAAAAACAAATCTAAGTTAAATATTCATTGGAATAGAGGTGTTCTTTTGATGAAGGTAGGTGAGTAGAAGGGAAGCCCTTCAGTCTTACATCAGGGACTCCCAGTCTTAATGCCTACAATAATGAGGATGAAGATCCCAGAATGGGCTCACATGGTAGAAACTAACTGGATCCATCAAGCTTGAGGAATAGATCTAAGAAGGGTTAAGAACCCCTAGTCTAGGAGCAAACTGCTTTCAATTAAATTATTATTGTTGTTGTAGTTATCACTATTATATAAATTTTCTCATAGTTTTAGAGAGTTCAAATAAAAAGCTTAAGGATCAGTCACTATCTTATTCTTTTATGGTTCATGTTATGCGAACTCTAACATGAGTAGATAAAATGCCTCTTAAAAAATTAAATACAAGTGTTAGGATTTAAGTTTGTTTCCTATAGACTCAGCTCTAGGACAAAATCGATTGTTGTTGCTGTTGAGTCACATCTGAGTCTTTGTGACTCTATTTGGGGTCTTTTGGCAAAGATATCAGAATGGTTTGCCATTTCCTTCTTCAGCTCATTTTACAGATGAGTAATTAGCAAATAGGATTACCTGACTTCCCCAGGTTCACACAGCTAGTAAGTGTCCAAGGCTGGTTTTGAATTCAGAGAGATAAGTCTAACTGACTCTAGACCTAACACTCTAACCATTGTTCCAACAGCATCTAAAATAGATCTACTTTATCCTATTCTCACAGTTTTAATTTGTTTTGTTAAGCTTTTACATTATGAAAGCTTTTCATTTCATGTAGTTTGGAGATTATTAGTATTTGCTATGCTTATATATAAGAATACTTAAAGTTTTGTGAATTAATTTTATGTCTGTGAGGTTGTAGGGAAGCCTTGGACAATTTTGCCTGCCCTGGAATGGAGTCACTCCATCTTGGTTAACTATTTAATGGCTCTGTCTTAAATCCCAGCCCCCAACTATAATCCATACCCCTTCAAAATTCCTTATAATTATTCTCTTTCTTCCCAATAAATGATGCAGCTTTAATTTCTCCTCCATTTTCTACCTGAATAATTTGCATGGTTTTATTTAGTTGATAACCGTTTAATGATAATGCAAGAGTCAGTTAGGTCAGTCAATAGTAATTTATAAAGCATATACTATATGTCAGGCATTATACTAAAATTCTGAAGAAAAAAAAAATGAGGCAAAAAGAGTTCCTGTGCTCAAGGAGTACACAGTCTAATGAGAGAAAACCTGCAAATAACTCTGCACAAACACATTATATACAGAATGAATAGGAGATAATCAACAAAATGGAAAGTACTAGCAATTAAGAGGGATTGGGAAAGGCTTCTTGTAAAGATGGGATTTTAGCTGGGACTTTAAGGAATTCTTTGAACAAATAAAGATTATTTACATGATTTATACTATAACCAGTGCTTGTTGTACTTCTTGAGACTATTTATAAACAACATCCACTTAGGAATTGGAATTACATAGAGATAGTATGTCATAGTCAAAAGAATATTGCTAGATTTGAAGTCACAGCATCACAAAATGACAAAATTTAGAGTTGGAAGAGACCTTAAAGCCACATCATCCAAGCCCATCCTAGAAAGGAAACACCAATATAACATATTAGTTTCTGATTTGAGGTGTTATGATTTGAAGGACTAGAATAGATTCCATTTTTGGACAGCTTTAACCATTAGCAAATTTTTTCTGACAGCAACCCTAAATTTGCCATTTTGCAACTTCTTACTACTATTATTACTTTTGTGCTCAATACCCACGCAAAATAATTTAAATCATCTTTCCATATAGAAACCTTGGAAGAATATTTTAAGATAAATATATACATATGTACATATATATATATAATATTGCCTCCTCCCTAAGTCTACTTTCTTCACATTTTTTCTCATCATTTCTCATCTGATATGGAATCAAGGCCTTTCATCATCCTAGAAAACTACTTTTGTATGTTCTCTAGCTTACTAATATCCTTCCTAAATGGTGATCCACATAACTGAACATTCTCCAGATATGATCTATTCAGAGCAAAGTAGAGCTTCTATCTATGTAATTCTAAAACCAGTTTCTCTTAATACAGCAAAAAAGTAAAATTAGCTTTTTTTTCTTTTTTTTGTCTTTTTATCTAGCTAGCTAAATTTTCTTCCCACCCCAACTCTGCTGCCTGACAAATTGCTTTCTAATCATGTTTCTCCTATTCTGAACATGCAAAATTGATTTTTGGAAAACCTAATGGGATAATTTACAACTTATCTTTATTACATTAATTTTATTAGACTCAGCCCAAAGGTCTGGATTGTAGAGATCATTTTGGGATCTTTATTCAGTTTTATTATGCTATCCCTTTCAGCATGTGTTATCTGCAAATTTGATAAACATACTATTTATGCTTTTACCTAAGTCCTTGATAAAAAATGCTAAATAATAAAGGGCTAAATACAGATTCCTGGAGCAATAAACGAGTTCTTATGCCAAGATGACATTAAATCATCAACAACTGCTCTTTGAATTCAGATAACCAACCAATTGCAAATTCATCCAATTATATTTTCATCCAACTAATATTTCTTCATCTTTTTCATAATATTATGAGATAATGTTTTAGCTTTGATAAAATCTAAGGAAAATATAATTATGACATTTTCTGATCTGCCAGTTTAGTTTAACCTTTGGAAAAAAAAGAAGTATGATTAATCTGGCAAGAATGTTTCTTGTGAAAGTCATGTAAGCTCTCTATAATCGTTGCTTCCTTTTCTAAATGTTACTTCTCCATAAACTTTCTAGTATCATTGACAATAGCTAAGTTATTAAATCTGCCATTTCTTTCATTGATCACAGATGTGGTTCATCTAGAACAGATGATTTGAATTCATCAAGGGTCGCAAGGCACTATCTTACTACCATCAATCCCCTTGTTATCCACAATTTTATGTCATTTTTTGCTTCAAAAATTATTTTTCTTAGAGAAAACATAGTACTTTCTTCTCCTTGTTGTCATTTATTACTGCTCCATCTATCCCTTCGTTGATATTCCCTTTTCCTTGACTAAAATGAGGTAATATATGTAAAATTCTTTGCAAACCTTAAAGCACTCTACAGACATTGGGGATTTGGTTTTGTTTTGTGTTACTTTTTCACAGGGAAAATCAGTCCATGAGATTTGGATAATTTTCAAGAATGAAATTCTGGAAATACAAAGGGAAACAATTATAATGAAGGTGAAGGGTACAGAAGTTGTTGGAGGATACTGATGCATTAATCAACTTGAGTTTTTATGTTTAATTTATGTACAGAAGATGGAATCCAGGGCAGGAAACAGAAAATTAATGAAAGTGTTGCACAATTCTATAAAATAGTGTCAATAGTGCTAATGTTCAGTATAAGTTGAGATTGGAACAGAAAGCTAGGTTAATATTTCATGTTTTTTTTATTTTCACAAAATCCCTGAGAAGAATGTGCATTACAGATGAGGAAATTGAGAATGAAACATTTTAAGTGACTTGATTTTTTTTGAATGCAGGAAAGATTTTATTTTACATTCTTACATGAATGGATGCCTAGGGAAGAAGACACATTTTTGAAGGCAATCTTTTATTTTCTATCCTAAAGTCCAAGTCCCTCCCCTGATTTCCCATTAATTGGGTGTTATAGAAGTTATTGAATGTGAAGCTCCATCCCTCATTACATGTAAGTGTCTTGATTTTTAAGTAAATTCAGGAACTTGAAGAAGGAAAGAAAATTGAATCCATTTGGGTGAAGACCAATGAAGAAAGAAAGAGAAGCAAGTTTGTCATTAGAGAGTGTTTGCTATCCTTCTATACTGTGTTCAGATCATTTGGACAGAGAGAAGAAATAGATGAGAGGAAATTGATTGTAAGCCTAGCACAGAGGGATGATATTAAATGGATAACTTCTATTTTCCAGAGAACTCCTGAAATCCTATCAAAAGTAAGACAGATAATAGCATCTTGTTACTTTAATAACAATTTCATTCTTCAAAAATTGGAAAAACCAAAATAGGGAAATTCCATTCTGGATTTGTTTCTCATTAAGAGGAACAAAGTAGTTGATAGGGTGAATATGATGAAAAATTTAGGGGAGAGTGAGAACTCCCTCGTAGAATTTGAAATAGAGGAAAGAAAAATGTGATATAGTCTGTTATGCTTACTTTAGTTAGCTTAGTAAACATACATATGTTTATAATCCCTTTCTTACTATTTTTATTTTAAAGCCTTTGTTAATTTATGACACTTTTGTTAGAAACACTTTCTGACTTACCTTGTTTTGTTTTTTTTCTAAATCTTAAATCAACATTTAGAAGTCCAAACTCCATTCTGAGATACCATATTCTTATCTAGCTGTTTATTTCCCAAATTGATTCTCCTCTTCTTTACTGCTGCATTCAGTGAGCAACTATGAGGAAAACCTTACTTGCTTCCCTATGGTCTGTAGTTTCTTGTCCAATACTCAACAATCTTGTGTAGTACTTTTAGGTTACTTTGGCATTATTTTACCAGTTTACATGTGAATCACTAGAGGCAGGTAAAAGTAATCTGTTTGCATAGATCTTAGAAGGCTCTCAGTTATATCTTAGTACACAGAGGAGGCAATAGATTTTTCTATTTTTATTAATAAGTTGACAAATAGATGATGCATTATCTCTGAGCAAGAATTTATCACTTATTATTTCTTACTTTTTCTCTTAACAGGCTCTATGTTTATCTGACAGCTTTTGTGGATTTATCAATCCTTGGAAGACAAACTTCTTCATCAGAGTATCCAGTTTCTTCTTTTAAAAAAATTAAATTTTAATTTAACCCTTATCTTTCTTCTTTGTGTGTTTCTGCTTCAAGTATGGTATTGCTTGTAAACTACACATTGTCAGATTCTGTTTTTTAATTCATTCTACATTCTGCTTCTCTTTTATGAGGGTTCATTACATTCACATTCACAATTATAATTACCGTGAATTTTCATTCATCCTATTTTCCCTGTTTATCTCTCTCTTTCATTTTATGCTATACCTCTTCAAAAGTTTGTTTTGCTTCTGACTATGACCTTCCCCAATTCACCCTTCCTTTTATCATCTCTCTTCTATTATTCCCCCAATCCTTCTATTTTTCTGTAGGACAAGATAGATTTCTATACCCAGTGAGTGTTTATATTATTCCCTCTTTGAATCTATTCTGTTGAAAATAAAGTTCATGCATTACCTGCCACCCCTCGTCTTTCTCTCCACTGTAAAAAGTTTTCTTTATACATCTCTTTTATGTGAGATAATATATTTCATTGTACCTCTTCCTTTTCCCTTCTTTTTGTGCATCCCTTTTCACCCCTTAGATTCATTTTTAAAAAATCATCCCACCATAGTCAACTTATCCTGTGCTCCCTGTCTATGTATACTATTTCTAACTATTCTATAATGATAAAGTTCTTAGGAGTTAAAAATATCATATCCCATAGAGGAATGTAATCTTTTTAACCTTATTGAATTCCTTAAGATTTCATGTTTACCTTTTTATGCTTCTCTTGAGTTTTGTATTTGAACTTTTCTTCTATTCAGTTCTGGTCTTTTCATAAGGAATGTTTTAAAGTTCTCTATTCAATTAAATATAGATTTTTTTCTCTTAAAAGATTATACTCAGTTTTGCTGGGTAGATGATTCTGGGGTATATTCCTAGTTTCTTTGTCCTCCAGAATATCATATTCCAGTCTATCCAGTCCTTTAATGTAGAAGCTGCTAAATCTTATGTTATCCTGACTGTAACTCCAAGATACTTGAATTGTTTTTCCCCCCTGGCTACTTGCAACATTTTCTCCTGGAAATCCTGGAATTTTGCTATACTATATTTTGGAGTTTTCATTTTGGGATCTCTTTCACAAAGTGATTGGTGGATCCTTTTATTTTCTATTTTATCCTCTGTTTCTAGGCTATCAGAGCAGTTTTCTTTGATAAGTTCTTGAAATACAATATCCAGACTCTTTCTTTGATAATGGCTTTCAGGTAATTCAATAGTTCTTTTTTTTTCCCCTGAAGCAATTGAGATTAAGTGATTTACCTAGGGTCACTCAGCTAGGAAGTGTTAAATGTCTGAGGCCAGATTTGAACTCAGCTCCTCATAACTTCAGGGCTGGTGCTCTATCCACTGCGCCACCTCCCTGCCCCTTAATCCAATAATTCTTAAATGATCTCTCCTTGATTTATTTTCTAAGTCAGTTGTTTTTCTGATGACTTATTTTTCATTTTATTCTATTCTAAATTATTTTGACCCTGCTCCCTGATGTCTCATGAAGTCATTAGCTTCCACTGGCCCAAGTCTAACTTTTAGGGAATTCTTTTTTTCAATGAGTTTTTGTACTTCCTTTTCCATTTTTCCAATTCTGCTTTTAAAGATATTTTTCTCTTCAGTAGATTTTTGTACCTCCTTTACCATTCTGTTTTTTTTTTCTTTTTGCTGAGGCAATTGAGGTTAAGTGACTTGTCCAGGGTCACACAGCTAGGGAATGTTAAGTAGCTGAGACCAGATTTGAACTCAGGTCCTCCTAACTTCAGGGCTAGTGCTCTATCCATTGCACCACCTAGCTGCCCCTACCATTCTGTTTTTAAGGTGTTATTTCTTCAGTATATTTTTGTGCCTCTTTTATCAAATTGTTGACTCTTTTCATAATTTTCTTGCATCACTTTCATTTCGTTTACCAATTTTTCCTCTGACTTATTTTTAAAATAATTTTTAACTCCTCCAAGAATTCTTTTTTTTTGGGGGGGGGATTTATGACCAGTTCATATTTTTCTTTGAAGTTTTGCATGAAGCTGTTTTGACTTTGTTGTCTACTGAATTTATGTCTTGATCTTCACTGTTGCCACAGTAAAGTCAAATTTGTATAGTCAAATTACTTGGTTACTGCTTTGTTTTTTTGCTCATTTTCCAGTCTATTTCTGGACTTTTCACTTTATATTAAAGTTGGGCTCAGTTCCTGAAGTGGAGTGATACCTATTCCAAGCATTAGGATTTTTATGCTGCTGTTTTCAGAGATAGTTCTGGACAGAGGAGCTCTAAGTTTTCAGTTCTTCAAAGGTGGTATGATCTAGGGATAATGATGGTCACTGATCTCCTGGCCTGTGCTCTGGTTTATAAGTGACCCCAAGTACTCTTCTGCCCCGGGATTGTGACCAGAATGCTTGCTTCCCTGTTGCCACATATTTTATTGTGCTACTGTTCCTCCTCACCCTGAGATGATAATTGGAACCACACAGGGGCAATGCAACAGAATCCTTGATCTAGTGCCAGCAAAAATTTCATTTAATGTCCTTCTGATCAATTGTCAGACCCCCTTATTATCTGTGAGTTGAATGCTACAGAAGTTGTTGCTGCCTCTCATTGCCCCAGCATGGCTTGAGCTGCACAGTCTGTCCTGGGCTGAATCCTACTGAAGTAGAGCATCCTTACTGACCTCCTCAATTATCCTAGGCTGGGAAACTGTTACACTCTGACATTTTGTTGGTTCTGCTACTCTGGAATTCAATTGGAAACATTATTTTAAAATTGTTTATAGGGTAACTTGAGAGTGCTTAGATGAATCCTTGCTTTTACTCTGCCATCTTGTCCCTACCTGCCATCTAGTTTTCTCTTCAGAAAGAACTTCAAATTTCTTCTTCTTTTAAAAAAATCATTTTTAATTTGTGAAATAAAATAAGCATTTCTATAACAGTATAATAAAAAAAGATGATTGAACATGAAACTGCAAATCTCCTATGCACAACTTGCTATTTCTTTCAAATATACAATATTGGGGCAGCCAGGTGGCGCAGTGATAGAGCACCAGCCCTAAAGTCAGGAGGACCTGAGTTCAAATCTGATCTCAGACACTTAATATTCCCTAGCTGTGTGACCCTGGGCAAATCACTTAACCTCAATTGCCTCGGCAAAAAGCAAATATACAATATTATCATGTAAATTTTTTCTTTTTTTAAATTTCTTCTGATTTTAAAGCTGGCTATATATTAGAAATAAATAGGTATATGTGTAAAATTATTCTATACATACTTCTATCAGTTCCTTCTCTGGATGCAAACAGCTTCTTTTCCCATATGTCCTTTATAGTCAATTTGGGTATTTATAATAGAAAAAAATAATTTATTTGCTCAGGCATTCTTAAAACAATATTTCTATTACTATATGCAATTCCCAACTTTATTTCTGTCTTTAACTTTTCCTTCCTATGATATTTTCTTCTCTATAGCCTTTTGTGAAATATAAAGTTTATCCTCTAACTATTTTTTTTCCTCAAATGGAAGGTCTGCTTCCAATTTTTAATAGATCAATTCATTGTTTTTGGTAATCATAGGTATTATAGCTATGCATGCCAGCCCACCTGATCTAGGTGCCATGCATGTTTGTGTTGAAAACCTGATGCATGGATAGATATTACTTGGGTTCCCTTGCCTCTTTCAGGAAGGAGATTAGTCTATGTTTGAAATGTAAACTATAGTCACCTGACTATGGCAGAAATACAAACATCAAATATTTAATGAAAGTCACTGAAAAATTGTTTTCATGTTAATTGAGATTCTCAGCTTTTTCAAATCCACCGTTTGTATCCACAAATTTTTATTTATATAAATATATTTATATATAACATAAATATACATATATTTATTCACAAATATATATTTATATAATTCCGCAAAATATTTATCTCATCTCTTAAGCACTAAGACCTTAATTTTGTATTACCTCTTTTTTTTTTTTTTTTGCTTACTATTACCTCTTAAAAACCTGATAGTTATACTTTTCATTTACCTCAATAACTTTACGGGCACACTACTTTCTCTTTCATTTTTGTTTTAAAATTTTTTAAAATGTATCTTTCTTAGCTCACTTTATCTTGCCAACCACTTTCTCCTTTTCTTCTCCTTCAGTTTTTATTTTCAGATATTTACTCTTTAATCTTTTTCATCCTTCAGATTGAAGCTTTTTCTTTCAACTCAATTTCTTTCAGCTTATCCCCAAATTTTTCCTTTTCTAAAACTAATTAGCAGGGCTAACAAGATGGTTTTTCCCATCAGTGTTCAGAAGGGGTGGATAAAGGCAACAATAGATGTAAGCTAGCATTGAGATATGTTAGGGAATGAATTGTGGTAATATGAGCATGGAAGGAATAATACATAGTTGAACTGGTAATTATAGGTTCAAGATTATGAAGCTTAAAGTGAAATTATACCATTCTAATAGGGATATTTATGCACTAATTATGCCACATAAGCTCTAGTCCAATCTTTTCATATTTTAGATATGTAAAAGAACTGAATCTTTAAAAGGAAAAAAAAGGCAAAGGAAACAGTGAAAATGCCAAAGTATAATAGGACTTAGATTTGTATCTCATATATAATATCAGAAGGGTAGGAAATCCTCCCCCCTCCCAGAATAATAGGCTAAACAGGCCTGCTTTTCATACTAAAGACTGGCTTCTCTTTGTGGAAAGCTTATTTATTTTTCTTTTGACTGACATTACTTCCTGTTTAAAAGACTAGATTTGATGATCTTTAGACAGGAGTTAAGTATACATGCAATTTTCATTATTTGGTAAAAATTGAAAGGTAGAAAATTAATGTAGTTATAGTAAAGCCGGGAATTAATTAGCCTGAATTTAGGCCTTGAAAGAATTCTATTACTGACATGACCTAATCTGTTTGTTTTATAACCTCTCCAGTCTGCCATCCTTTGCCATGAAAAATGGTTCCTTAATATATTACCATATACTGCATTGTCTAAGGATTGGATCTTTATGTAATTCTTCACCGAGTGAGGTCCAGACCTGGGAAGTAAGCTGTTCTAAATCTTGAGAATATGATAGGTTTCTTTTACTACAAGATAATATTGCTTTAAACAAGTTTTCAAACATGAGTGTTGGAATGAATAAAGACTGCATAAATGGTAAACCAATAACAAGAAAAATACAGTGGCCTTGTGCAAAGCATATGCTTAAAAATACTTATGGAATTTAACTGAATTGGGTCTGTAAAATAGGAGAACTGGAGAATGAAGCCATAAAAACCAATTGGAACATGATATTGGCAAGGAAAAGCATTTTGGAAAGTAATTGTAATTTATGTATTTAAATATTTAAGATTTATTTCAGCATTAAAATAATTGATATTCATGAAGAAATTATGTGTGTTTGGTTAAATGTTAGTTTATTTGTATATTTATTTTTATATAATTATAGGAAGCTAGATGGCACAGTGATTAGACTCTGAGCCTGGAGTAAGGAAGACTTCAGAAGTCTCTAAAATAGTTTAGCTTCATTTACTTACTAGCTGTGTGACCCTGGACAAATCACTTAACTCTTGTTTGTTCCAATTCCTCATTTATAAAATGGGGATAATAATAGCATCTGCCTCTTAAGGGTTATTGTAGTGACCAATTGGAACAATGATTACAAAGCACTTAGCACATTGCTAGGCATATAGTGAGTGTTATTGTTCAGTTAAGTGTTGTTCAGTTAATTAGTCATGTCCAACTCTATGTGATCCGATTTGGGATTGTCCTGGCAGAGATACTGGAGCAGTTTGCCATTTCCTTCTCAATTGATATCTGAGGAAACTGAGGCAAACAGGGTTAAGTGACTTGCCCAGCCAGTAAGTGTCTGAGGCTGGATTTAAACTCAGGAAGCTGAGTCTTTCTGACTTCAGGTCCAATGTTTCATGTATTCACCAAATGTTGGGTATTATTATTATTAACTGAATGATGGTGGGCAAGTCATTCAACCTCTGTCTGCCTTATTGCATTTATCTCCCAGGTTTATTGTGAGGATAAAAATAAGATAATTGTAAAGTGCTTAACACAATGCCAGGCACAAAGTAAGTGATATAAAAACATTAGCTATAATAATAATAGTGATAACTTTTATTATTGTGTTTCTCTGGGCAAGTCATCTAAACTCAGTTTCACACTTTCTATAATGAAGATAATAGTAGCCTCCCAGATTTTTGTAGGGATAAAAGTGAGATAATATTTATAAAGTGCTTTGCAAACTTTAAAATAACATATAAATGATAATTATTATTGTTATGCTGGAAATCATTCCTAAGTATAGTTTTTTTGGGGGAGTTTTGGAAAGAAAATGGTTTTTATAATATAATACTGTCAAGGGATATCAGGGCAGAGTCCAGACTATACTACAAATGACTATCTTAGTAAAATGAAGTTACAGGGAAAACTTTTAGAAGACCTTCAAAATATACATAGAGGCAAAGGACATAGAAATCTAGAAGTGATCTCATTTTTTAAAAAAGGCCCTTTCCTGTTATTATTGTGAAGGAGTTGTCAAATAAGCCAAAGACACATATAACTCTCTATCAGGAAATGATTAAATGTCCTCATTTGGAAAGGAGAAAAGAATAATTTGAAAGGAGATTTGAGGTAAAGCTAAATCTTGTAGGTGGGGCAGTATTGAATAAGGAATAGAAAGGATACTGCAAAATAATTAAGAATCTTATAGCTTACAGCTAGGATAGAGCACCAAGTAAGCCTGAAATCGGGGAGACATCTTCCTGAGTTCAAATCTGGCCTCAGACATTTACTAGCTGTGTGACCCTGGGAAAGTCCTTAACCCTCAGTTTCTTCATCTGTAAAATGAGCTATAGAAAAAAAAATGCAAACCACACTAATATCTTTGCCAAGAAAACCTCAATTAAGGTCATGGACAATTGGACATGACTGAAAAACCCTTGAACACCAGCACCACAATTCTTTTTTCCCCGAGGCAATTGGAGTTAAGTGACTTGACCAGAGTCACACAACTAGAAAACCTTAAGTGTTTGAGAATAGATTTGAACTCAGGTCCTCCTGACTTCAGGGCTGGTGCTCTATCCACTGCGCTACCTAGCTGCGCCCCACAATTCTTTTTTTAAGGAATTATTTTCCTCAGTGAGCTTCTGTACCTTTTTCCCCATTTGGTCAATTTTGTCTTTTAAATCATTCTTCTTCTCACTAGCTTTTTCTATTTCATTTTGCATCACTCACATTTCTCTTTCCAGTTTTTCCTCTACCTCTCTTACTTGATTTTCAAAATCCCTTTTGAGCTCTTAACCAATTCTTATTTTTCTTGTAGGTTTTGGATGTAGAAACTTTGACTTTGTTATCTTCTTCTTAGTGTGTGTTTTGATCAGCTTTGTCACCATAATAACTTTCTATAGTCAGAATCTTTTTCTATTGTTTGCTCATTCTCCCAGCTTATTTAATTGGTTATTTTTTACCTCTTTGTTAAAGTAGGACTCTGTTTCTGGGCTGGAGGATGTAATGTCCCAAGCTTCAGGGGGTTTTATTATTGTTTTTAAATATCTTTCTAGTTTAATAATGGTGGGCAAGTCATTTAACTTCTGTCTGCCTCAGTTTCTTCATCTGCAAAATGTATTTAATGATAGCATTTGCCTTCCAGATTCATTGTGAGGATCAAATGAGATAATTGTAAAGTGCTTAACATAGTGCTTGGCACACAGTAAGTGACATAAAAACATTAGCTATAATAATAGCGATAACTTTTATCATTAATTGCATGACCTTAGGCAAGTCACCTAAACTCAGTTTTTTTTCCTTTGCATAATGAAGATAATAATAACACCAGCCTCCTGCAAGTTTTATATTCTTCCAAGGTTTTATATTCTTATATTACAAACCAAAGAGATGTATGTTTGAGTGACCACAAGCACTTTTTTCTGCCCTGGAACTGTGAGAAGAGTCCCCATTCCACTGTGGTTGTTAAGTTCTAGAGTGTTAATGCAGCAGAGCCTTTCCTCAATGCCAGTAAAGATTCCTCTTTCTGACCAGCTGTTTGACCCCCTTATTGCTTAGTCTGAGGGCTGAGACCTCCAGAAGCTCCCACTGCAGCTGCAGCTGCTTCTCTGCCATAGCCACTGTTACCACTTGTGGATGGTTTCCCATCCTAGTGAGACAGACCTTTCCTGCCTGACCTTCCAAATCATCTTTGATGTCTCTGGACTGAGTAGTCTGGAAGCCCCCAGTGCTGCTGCTCAGCCAGAATCCTCAACGCCTGCTCCTGGTTTACAGGGGCCAGGCCTGTGCTGGTGTGGCTTGCAAGGGACTATGCTGGACTCCCACCCTGGTGCACCAGCTCTTTCCTGCTGACCTTCTAAGTTGTCTTTGGCTTTTTGTCTCTTCCACTCCTTCTTTTTGTGGGTTCTGGTTCTCTAAAATTTGTTTAGAGTCATTATTTAAAGGAATCTGGAGGAGAGTTTGGGTGAGTCCCTGCCTTTACTCTCCCATTTTGGCTCTGTCTCCACAATTCTTCCTAGGATACTAGGCTACCCTCTTCCTAAATATCCTATTTTTTTAAAAGCCAATATTCTCTTAGTGATACCGCATAAATACAAGTCATAAAAGGTTATCATCTCAGAAAAAATCAAAATTGTAGGTAATACATGTTATGAAATAATGTAAAGGATATATGAAGGACATGGGTAATGGGGAAAGCAATTTGTACTGTTAAGAGCAAGAAATGATTGGGAAGAGTATTACTACTGAAAAAAGATAATTGGAAAAAAATGGAAAAAATCCATATACCCACTTTCTTTTCTCTATGAAATCTTTATGAAAGTAGTTTACATGTATGATAAAATATCATTAGTGAGATTTGAGAAGGGAAGGGATATACTTTTGAAAACATATTTTTGAAAGGAGATTGTATACAGTACCATAATTAACTGAAAAGTAAAAAGAACACAAGATCCTATTGTTTTTATTATTCATTTACTATAAAAATACAAAAAAAATGATTTATTTCTTAGTAAAGCTAAATGCCATCAAATATTCTCTAAAATCTTCTTTCTTATGCATATACAACAATAGATTCCTTGATAGATTTAACTGCAAAGATTATTTTCTTTGATGATCTTTGATTCACATGTGAGATATCGGTTGGCTATTATTTTGGAAATGGCCAGTGCACTGTTATAATGGATGAAGGATTCTCTATTTAGATCAGTGGGTTCCAAAATGGCAGCTGTGATTTCCTGGGAGGCCATGACCTAAACTGGAGCTGTAATCTAAACCCAAGAATTGTGTGATGCAATTGGAAGATGGGAATATGGATCTCATCTCACTCACCTCTTGATAGCCAAAGAATTTGACTCCAATACACTCAAACCTGCCCTTCTTTTCCAACACTTCTCCAAGTTACCCATGCCTCCATTATGCAAACTTCTTAATTTTTCTCTTTTTAAGATGACTTTTAGCCTTCCTCCCCAAAACAATTATAATGTAACTACTTCCTAAGTACCTACAGGAACAATTGTAAAGGTACCATTGAGAAAATCTTACATTTTCCAATATAATTATCCACTATCATCTCCCCAGATGACTTGGCAGTAGACATCCCTAGGAGTATAACTTCAAAAGACTCTTTTATTCTAGAGTAATGACAAAAAGACTATCTCTCTTTTCATTTTGGATGGGACAAAATTAGTCTCACAAAATGAGCAGGTATACATAGGTTATATTATGTTATCTCTTCCCCTAAAGCCATTCCTCTTCTGAACTCCCCTATTTCTTTCAATAGTACTTCTATCATTAGGATGATCCCTCTTTCAACCATCATTGTAAAACAATTGCCAAATGTTTACTTTTCTGTTTCTTCATCTTTTACATCTGTCCCCTTTTTTTCCACTCACACTATGACCATCCTAGTTCCGACCTTATCATCCCTTGTTTGGACTATTTCAACTGTCTTTTAATTGTTCAATGTCTATCTGTGGTGTTTGTTTAAATTTATATAGACAATATATTGACAAACACCACAGATAGACAATGAACAAAACCCTAAATTGAATATAATAAACAATTTAGACTGAATTTGACAAGTTATATATTACTTAGGAAGATCCTATTTGTTCTTCAATCAAACAACAAAATCTTACCACTAGTATCTTCTAATGTTTCTATATGACTGAAAATCATGGAATACTATAATCTCTGAGGAATCAAACTGCTTGGTTACCCAAAGAACAATGAAGAGATGCATGGTGGAGATAAACAGGTCACAACACATTGTTAATATTGAATTACACATAAAAGTTGGCAGAAAATACAAAAACAAAGAGGTTGTGTGACTGGAATTTTTTTCAAATTTATATACTGTATGTATCTTGTTTGTACATAGCTGTTTGCATGTTCTCCCTCATTCTTTTGTGAGGGAATATGCTGTTTTGTTTAGTTTCTTTTCTATTTTCAGCACTTGGCTCAGTGCCTAGGACATAGAAAAGTGTTTAACAAATTCTTGTTGACTTGATTTCAGTGAGAGGAAGGTGGGCTAGTTAATTTGTGAGAGCAAAGCATAACAGACACAATCTGTTCATTTCATTGTTGCCCTGATAATGTCAAGAGTATTGGAATTCTTGGATATACACCTGTGAAGGATTTATGGAAAGACATAGACAAGAATTGCACAGAATGGGAAGGGATAGATAAGTTGTAATTATACCAGAGGAAGGAGTATCATCACTGATGCTATCCTAAGTACATTGAAGTATAGTTATCCCTTTCACATTGCAGGGATTAGAGGATGCAACACCCCCATGATCTGGAAAATCTGCATAAATTTTTGGTTCTCCTTTCATATCTGAGAAGGTCTGAATTATTATGACATTAAAATTTAAAATGCATTGATAGTTTACAATACTGTAGATATATTTTATGCTTTTCTGAGTTTCTAAAATTTTTCTGTCATCTGCAGCTTCTGCAAAACTCTCAAAGCATTCCCATTTAATTTCTTATGCTGACCTATAACATATCAAAACCACCACAGGAAAATTTGGAATGGGTAAGAAATAACTGTATTGAAGAAATGTGCCCTGTAGATATCTCTCATGGACGACAGACTTTCAAGAACTTGACTAGGAGCCCAAGGACCTAATTTAAAATCCCATCTCTACCAATTCTTTTGTGCCCTTAGACAAGCACTCTCTCTTATCTGTGCCTCATTTTCTTCATATGTGAAATGAGGGGAGTTGAATTACATGACTCCTGATGTGCCTTCCAGCTCAAAATTTATACCAGACTGTCACCTAGGAGTATAGCTATTTCCAATGAAACAAACTCTTAGGGTGTCTAAACTCAAGATTTCTGTTATGGATTTCTGCTGATTCCATCTTATATTAGACAGATAGTTCAGTCTTTCAAGGACTTAGATTCATATTGATTAGTTTCTTATTAAATCTACTTCAATGGGGCAGCTAGGTGGTACAGTGGCTAGAGCCCCAGTCTTGAATTCAGTAGGACCTGAGTTCAAATCTAGTCTCAGACACTTAATACTGCCTAGCTGTGTGACCCTGGACAAGTCACTTAACCCTGTGACTTTTGCCTCAGCAAAAAATTAATAATAAATAAATAAATAATTCTACTTCAATAAATTCTTATTACTTCTTCCCACCATATTAAGATCTTGTATTTTTGCCATCAGCCCCATTCAGAGACTAGTGAGAATTTCAGATAAGCAAATCAGATGAATGGGGACATTTGGTCTCCACAGATTTCTGTATTCGCAATAACTTTGAAAAATGTCATGAAATTCTACCTCTTGGGGGGGGGGGGAATAAGAATGAGAGACATGACCCTAAGGAGAGGGGGGAATAACAGTGGTAAGGACAAGACAAGGGAAGCTAGATGGCCCAATGAATAGATGGCTGGGCATGGAGTCAGGAAGACCTAAGTTTAAACCTGACCTCAGACACTTACTAGTTGTGTGACCCTGGTCAAGTTACTTAACTTTGCCTCAGTATTCTCCTCTGAAAAATGAACCAGAAAAAGAAATGGCAAACCACTCCAATAACTTTACCAAGAAAATCCCAAATGGGATTATGAAGTATTTGAAATGACTAAAAAAAAATTGAACAAAAAAAATCTTGCTAATGTTCCAGCTGGGGTTTTTGTGCTTACATTTTCCATGTTGAATTGAATTACCCATTGACCACCTCAACACTTGCTGGTGACTAGATGCCCAAGAGCAGCACTTGCATCTTGTGAAAGGCATCCCAGAACCTACCTGAACCCAAATGAAATGAAGGGCCAGTATTTGTTGATGAGACTGACTTGGAGATTCTGCCTCCAAGACCTCTTCCACCTTGTTAGTACTCCTTTCTGTCTATTTCTCTACTTTTTGTCTTTATCTGCTCTTCCCCTAAAGGCAAGATGAAAAGGAAAGAAGTCACACTTTTTGCTCTTCTATCAGTTGCTTAGAACAGCCAGCTCCTTTAGAAATTCTGTCTCATTAAGTGGTATTATGTATGTGTATTAATGTGTTAAAAGTTGTGTAGTTACTTGAATTTCTGCCAGTTTTGTTTGCTTGGATATGTTCAGTAAGACTGGGTAAGAAGAACAAACTCAGAAAGGAAGTGGGTTTAAATTACTGAGGTTTAAAAAAAAGAATTTTAGACGCTGTTCAAGTAGCCTACCTGGGAATTCAAGTCATATATTTAATAGATGTTAAAAGGAATTAGGAGAAAGAGAAAAAAGCCATAACTGTACTCTCTGGATTTTTCTGCCACTCTTAAGTTGTCTTCTCCATTTAATGCTACAGCCCTCTTCTGCCATTGGTGAGTTTCATTTGGAAATGTTATTTTGAGAAAGGACCTAGTAATCCTTCTTCTGACTTTGCCATCATAACTTCCCATTTCCTTTTATATGTTGCCTCTTCAATTAGAAAGTAAACTCCTTCACTATTAAACTGTTGGTGAAGAGTGAACTTTATTCAACCATTCTAGAGAGCAATCTGGAACTACACCAAAAGAGTGATAAATCATGCATACCTTTTGATCCAGCAATACTACTATTATGTCTGTATCCCAAAGAGATTCTACCAAGGGGAAAGGATATATATATATATGCATGTATATGTAATATGTATATATATATATAT
>JAJPUD010000460.1:673385-691738 GCA_023553655.1 Myrmecobius fasciatus | reverse complement strand
TAGATAGATAGATAGATAGATAGATAGATAGATAGATAGATAGATAGATTTAGTAGGCAAGTTATTGGCAATAACTTTAGTTTTTCCATCGATCTCAAAAACATCATAATCAGTTTAATAGCATCAATGAGCCCTACATACCCATCATTTAAAAAATGTTATTGCTATCTTTTGCTTTTACATAGTTTTCATTTCTTGATATATTACTCCTCCTTATACTAAGATATCCCTTATTGTTGGATTTTTTTTTTTTTTTAGCATAAGAAGAGGGGGGGAAATCAGAAAAACTGACCAGCACATAATTTGTGTTGTGTGTATTTTGACTATGTGTATATAATATTCCTCATCAAATAGTACCCACTTCTCCAAAGAAATAAAGTCACCAAGCATTTTTTTTAAGCATCTGTTATGGACTAGGCACTATGATCACTGCTGGAGATACATAGAAAGGCAAAAACGTATCTACTTTCAAGAAGCTTATAGTTGTAACATCTATTGATAGATGAAGAAGCTGAGATTTATTCTGACTATAGAAGTATATTTTCTCAACTTTTCCCCAGGATCAAATTTTTTGATTATTCATTATTTTTACTATAATTTTTGTTGTTTCAATTTATA
The DNA here is from genome assembly GCA_023553655.1 of Myrmecobius fasciatus. Taxonomy (NCBI): domain Eukaryota; kingdom Metazoa; phylum Chordata; class Mammalia; order Dasyuromorphia; family Myrmecobiidae; genus Myrmecobius; species Myrmecobius fasciatus. The sequence continues at coordinate 691,120 of JAJPUD010000460.1, read as the reverse complement.
TTATAATAGTTGTGTATATTATGTTCTGGATTCCACTTAATTTTTTATGCATCAGTTCATATAAATCTTTTTTTGTCTCTTATGGCATAGTAATGTTTCAGTATATTCATATGCCACAGTTTATTTAGCTGTTTCTCAGTGGATGGCTTTTCTTTTTGTCTTTGATCTCTTTGGAATATATTCCTAAAAATGGTAATTCTGGGTCTGAGAATGGACATTTATTCAAATATTTTTCTAAAATGTAACTCCAAATTGCTTTCTAGAATTCTTGGACCCATTCATAGCATCAGCAATAGCATGCCAGAATCTTTCCAAAGTCCTTCCATCATTGACTATTTCTATCTTTTGTCAATTTGCAGAGTATGAAGTGAAACTTGGGAATTGTTTTGTTTTACATTCCACTTATTAAGTTTAAAGCAATATTACATGTAAAATTTCTTTTATTCTTATTTGATCACCCTGCATACTATTAAACATTTACACCCACATGCATACCCTTAAATAATTGGCATTTTCTTTATCAAAAATTCATTTTGCATTTTTATCCCTATAAAAATTTTGTTTGAATTTGCTGATATGGAAGTAAACATATATAGAATATTTCACCTGCACATTTTCAAAGCATTAAGAATTTGAAACAGAGCAGGTAGACTTAACTGTGACCTCTTAAAAGTGCCCTTCAATTTTAACTTGGCAACTTGACCTTAAGAAACAGATAATCTTTTGGACAAATAGTTTTCAAAATCTCCTGCTTTCTAAAACAATATTGTTGGTAGGTTTGTGTGTATTTGAGTACTGTGGCATTTCATCAGACCTGTTTTCCATTTTCCCTTAATCTCTTCAATCGCTGTCTATAAATATTTGAAAACAATTTTATCTTTTCACTCTGGGTAACCTTCTTGTCCTTGCTGTACTCTTCATCTTCTCCTTCTTCTTGTTATCTGTTGTGCAGCCAGGCCTTCGCTTGAATTTGGTCTCCCATTAGTTTCCAGAAACTGATATCGTGTTCTTTACTTAGTATGTAAAACCAAGGACTGATTGTTATTTTTTTCAGTCTCTTAGAATTTTCAGTGACCGGGAACTTTCATGTAATTCCTTGTAAACTTGAAAGGCAGTTTGAAGTAACCACCATGGGGGGAAAGAGTGTTGGTAGTGCTTATCTTCATGTTTTGAAATTGTATTTTTTCTCAAGCAAGAGGTTATCTAGAGAGCTAAAAGAAGAGTGGACGCATTTCAGGATAACTGTCAGAAGTTTGGATTTTTAAAAAGTTCTGAAATTTAAATATCACTCATAATTTGTCCTGACCAGACTATATTTATTTCTGTTATCATTAAAATTATACAAATCTTCACCATTAGCCAATATTTAGAATAGAATTTTCATTTACTAAGATACAGTTTGATTTAAGTATGCTTTCATTTTATGATTCTTTTAGTGAATATTTGGTGCCAGATTTTCAAGAGATTTAGTGGATCATTTATCTTCTGAATTTTGCACCCAAGTTTTCTCCTAACTATCCCATAAGAATGTGTTAGCTACAAAGATAAAACAAAAAGTGATTTTCATTCATTTAAAAGTTGATCATCAGACTATTGAAATGGAAATTACAGTTTTAGTAGCAATTTCCCATTTGGGTCTAATGATGATTTTTAAAAACCATCTGTTTGATCCCTTTATATTAAAAATATGGTATCAACATTAACTGATTACTTGAGCATTGATGAAAAAGGGGTGTTAGTGATCAAGTATCATTACATTAATAGTCAAATAATTTAATCCAGATTATAAAGATAGGGCATCTGGCATAGTAGATAAGAGAGCTAGTCTGCAAACCAGAAAGATCTGGGTGCTAGTCCCATTTTTGTCCTATATTAGCTGTGTGACTCTGGGAACGTTATTTAACTTTCCAGTACTCCAGTTATCCACATTGGTAGTTTTCCTAATTGGGAATTCCCTCTGTTAGTGAAATCCCTGCCCACTGTTTTAATTAGTATTCTTTATCAGCTTTTCAGAAAAGCAAGTTTTAGATAGTGCTCAGAAGATTGAGCTTGAAATCCGTTTGATTTAATAATGAGAGATAGCATTTATATTGTACTTTTAAGCATTGCAAAGCATTTTACATGTTATTTAATGCTTACAGCAACCTTTGAGGTAGGTGCTATCATTCTCCCCATTTTATAGATGAAGAAATTGACAGAGAGAGCACTTGCCCATGGTAGCACAACTAATTATTAATTGAAGCAGAATTGGAAGCCACATGTTCTTGACTCTCATCTATCAATGTTTTTGCTTTGCTGCTTTTGCTGTCTTAGCCATGTGACCAGGGTGACTTAACCTTTCAAACCTCGTTCTAAACTTCCCCCTTCCTTCCCCCCTCGATGGCTTAAAAAATAGGGATATTTTGACTCAGTGCCATACCTTTGGATTCAGGAGGATCTGGGGGGGGGGGAGGGGAGGGAGACAGACAGAGAGAGAGCCACAGAAAGAGAATATATGAAGTAATTTCAAGGGAAACATTAATAATGGGAGGGGGGGTTAAGGAAAGGCCTTGTAATGTCATATTAAATAGAGTAGTGATGGTCTTTAATGAAGATATTGATTTCATGTACATTGAAGCAATCATGTTAATTTGCCAAATGAATTTGAATTTACAGCAGAGCTGTAGCAGTACAAAGTACTTAAGGGGATGTTACCTTTCTGAATTACTCTTACATGTAAATTATGGAATATAGTTAAAGAAATGATTTTTCTTGCCAGTGCAGTGCATACCTCGTTTAGAATTGTCCACATCACTTGCTTACACATTATACTTCTACCCCATACATTTAATTACAGAACCAGACTCTTTAGTGTACTTAACATCATTCAGACTTCTTTTCTCATAACAATGTTAGGAAATTGTAGGAACATAAATTTAAAACTGGAAGAGACCTGAGAGGCCATAATATCCAATCCTCCCAATACCCTCATTTTGCAGATGATTGAACTGAAGCACAGGAGTTAAGTGACTTTGTCCAAGATCACATAACTAGTAGATATCTGAGGCCAAATTCAGGTCTTCTTGACTCCAGACTCAACACTTTATTCAATGTGTCATCTACCTGCTCCCTCCCTCCTCCCACCCTCTCCACATATACACACAATGCACACTGCATTTACTTCTCTGTGTGCATTTTATATTTTCTTATCAAGAAATCTTGTTTCATATTGTTTCTTTTTTCTCTTTGTATCCCCAGCCCCTTTGCCAAGAACGTAATGGGAGCTTCATTAAATGCTTATCGAATTAGAAACTTGGAAGGACATTCTACTTTAACTTGTCCTTCTAATTTGTAGGTGATAATAATGATTTTGCCTCTATTAAATTGTGTTCCTCTATTAGAAAACATGAAAGTTAAAATTCAGTTTCAGGCTAGATAGAATCTTTAGAGATCTAGAAGCAACTGATGTTCATGAATAGTACACAGGAGGCAAAGTCATGAAGAATCGGATTCAAATTTTGCTTGAATCCTTCCCCCCCCCCTTTTGTGATCCTAGATAAGTCACTTCATTTTAAATATGAGTTTCCTCATATTTAAAATGAGAAGGTTGAGCCTCTCAGCTCCTTTCCACCTCTAAATCTATGATTCAGTGCCTTCAGGCGGAAACTGAGACTTAGTAAATAACAAGAACTGGAATTTGGGACCTGGTCCTCTGCCTCTAAATTTTTTTTTTTTTAAACTAGAAACAACATATATATGTATATGTATATGTATATATATACATATATATATATCACTATCCCCTCCCTCAAATTTGTTGTAAAATCATGAGTTAGAAAAAATTTTAGCTTAGTTAACATATCCTCTGGGAAGAATGCTTATTTTTAAACAAAATTAACATGGCCCTGAGTTGCGTTTTAGAAACTGGGATTGGGTTTGGCTCAATGCAAGCACAGTGTACATTTCTGAGGCTTCTGTGATCTGGCCACCTGTGAATGGGGGAAGAGGCCAAACCTATCATTGGCTGCTGTGTCATTGGGCTGGGGGCTCTTCCAAGACTGATTGGAATAACCTGTTTATTGACTGAGAGGGTCAGGGAGTTATAGTCCATTCCACCAGATAGGGAATGAGGAAATTTTCTCCTGAGGCATGGTGGAGAGTAATCAAATTATATATAGAAGGGTTCCTTTTTGGTAGTTAGTCAATTAGCCAATCAGCAAGTATTTATCAGGCTTTTACCATGTGCCACACACTGTGTTAAGTACTGAGGATACAACAAAAAAGCCAAAATGAGTAAAATGCAAAAAAACATTCCTGTTCTCAAGAGTTTCACATTCTTATAAAGGAGACAAAGAATAGACAAGTAATTATGTACGTGCAAAATATATACACTTTGAGTGTGAGGTAATCTCAGAGAAAAAGCGCTAGCAATGAGGTGGCCTGGAAAAGCCTCCTGTAGAAAGCAATATTTGAGTTGAATCTTGAAGGCAGCCAGGGAAGGTAGTCTACAAAGGGGAGGAGGAAGAATATTCAAAGTATAAAGGACAGCCAGTGGAAAGGTATTATTTTGATCAGGTAACACTATAAGCAAGTATAAATTACAAGGTGTTTAAAATGATCCATGTGAGTAATGATCAATCTGTGGCCTAGTATTTTGTAAAATATTTACTATGTACCATAGGAATATAAATGTAAGTAGAAAGATAGTTGGCCCTCAAGGAACTTAACATTATTACCAGGGAAGACAACATGTAGAAAAAAAAATAAAAGCTGGGAAAAGATGAAATAAACTTTGTATTGGGGGATGGTAGAGGAAATCCAAAGTGTCATATCCAGAGCAAGGAGTTATGGCTTGAGCTTCCTCTTTATATTAGGAGGGTTAGAGAGGAGCTAACCAATCAGAGTGAGAGTTTATTTGTGCTTTATAAGATTAAGGATGTTTATTGAAGACTTTGTGGGATCTGGTGGAAGTCAGTGACCATGCAGTTGACTCCTGCTGTCCTAAAAGTGGTAGTATCATTATTTAGTATAGCCCCAGTTTTCTGTACTCTGAGGTATGGGCCCACTAAGCAAAAGGTTCATTTCTACAAGCAGGACATTTCCTCTATGCTGAGGCAGCCCAAAAGCTCTCTTGGGGGAAAAGGTGAATTTTATACTCCTTAGGAAGTAAATGAAAAGAGTAGACATAACTGATTTTTTCCTTCTGTTTATAATTTTCAATTTATCATATACATGTATATGGTTTGTTTGTATATAGTTGTTTGTATGATGTCTCCCCCATCATGCTCCTTGAGACTTCTTGAATTCCCTGACAGCAGGAACTATCTTGTGCTTTTCTTTGTATCTCTAGTACTTAGAGCTATGATTGGTACAAATGGTCACTTAATAAATGTTTATTAACTGACTGACTTTCTCCCCGGATATTTGTTCCCATAAGGTGAAAATAGCATACCTAAGCCTGTGATTCTGGGCTTCATTATTATTTCAAAGATATATTTTCTTATTTGGCTTTGTATTTGTATTTGGCAAAAATGGAATACACAAGACAGTAGGGCAGGATGGGTTAAGGAAGAAGGTTGGGAAGTTTGAGCCCATAGAAATCTCAATCTTAGCAAAAAAGCAAAATTTAAGATACAAGCATGGGACTATCATACAAGTAGTCACCAGTGCAAAATTTTGGCCTTTCAAACCATTGGAGTTTTCCATTGTTTATATTTGTAGATATTATCACAATGCATTAAACTTCCTGTACAATTTCTAATTTATGGAAGACAATAGGCTTAATCATCCACACTTGAAAGACAAAATGGATCAAACCCCTTATATTTCTCTGATTTACATGTAGCATGCAGCAGGAATAGAGGCCATTAAATTAGTCTTGCACAATGATAGTCCTACCCTAGTATGTCAGATAACAGATTGAGCTCCAGTTGGGAAATAGATTAGGGTTTTCAATTATACTAAACTACTTGCCTTACTGCAAGGCTTCTCCACAACATCAGTGTTCTGCTAGTGTGTATGATTTGTACAAAATGGAACAATATGATTTTGGAAGAAGCAAAAAGACAGTTATTATGTGAACTATGTGTTTTAGGTTTCTTTTTTGTTGTTGTTTTTTGTTTTCTCTGTGGGGAGGAATGGTAGAAAGAAGAGAATTCGGAGCAGAAAATAAAATTGAATTCAAAAAAGCTATGTTACAAACTGTGACTTGTATACTAGAAATGGCATAAAATGAATCATTATTAAATATACATATCATTGGAAAATAAGTGTTTCTATCATGGAATGGAAGCAAATAAATGGATGATCCAAATGGATGATATATTGGCACCGCATAAATATTAAAGAAACTAAAAGATTTTCAGTGCATTAATGAAGACTTTATACTAGATATAGTTGAGAATCATACTGGATGGAAAGGTATGGAGAGATTTCCACTTCCTGGATGAAGTGCACCCAATTGCTGAGATCACAGACTAAGCCATCTAAGCAACAGGTTTTAAACCCTGCAGTTATTTCTTGGGCCACTAGATAGCGCTCCTGCACTGCCCATTAGATGACATACGGAAGATTCCTTTTTTTTTTTTTTTTTTAGGCTTGTCAGAAATTGACAACTGAACAAGTGTTGAGAAAAACAAAATATAGGCCTTTAAAAAGGCAGCATTGGATAAGCACAACAGTGAAATTGGAAATACCAAAAGAAGAGCCTTCCTTTTATAGTCTTATTTTATCACCCCCTCTTTTGTGGGGTACAAACATTGTAAAACTAAGCAGCAGATTTAAAATATACTTGGAAATGGAAATGTACTTCAGCAAAATGGCTATTGTACACTGCTTTTATTTTCAAACTTCTTAACTTTTTTTGATTTGTTGGATTCAAGTTTTTAACGGCTGTGATCAAAGGAGCTTTAATTTAGAGCTGGAAAGAACCCCAGAAATTCTAGTTTAACCCTTTTATTTTATAGATTAAGAAATTGAGTCTTAGAATGGTTCTGTGACTTGACTAGTTACAGTGGTAATAACCAGAAGAGTTGCAATCCAATTTAAATTGATGTCTTCTGACTTCAAATCCAGTGTACTTTCTACCTTGCCATGATTTCATGTTTCTCTCTGGCTGTGAATGAGCTTATTTTAGAAAATGATTTGGAATTATGTATGAAAAGTGCTAAAAATTTTTATACTCTTTGACTCAGTGATTCTATTAATGAATATATGCCCAGAGGTAACTATTGACTATAAGAAATGACCTTTCTGTGTAAAAATATTCCTAGCATTATTATTTGCAAAAGCAGAAAATTAGAAACAGATGATGTGCCCAGTAATTAAGAAATGGCTGAATAATTTGTGATATGTGAATGTAATAGAACATGACTGTCATAAGGAATAATGATTATGAAGAAGTTGAAGAAACATGGGAATACTTATTTGAAGTAATGCAGTTGCATAAAACAGAATCAAAAGAATTCATTATTATTACAACTCTGCAAGTGGAGACATCTTTAAAAGAGCAAAATACAATAAAAATATTTGAATAAAGTTAATACCAGCTTATAAAACACTCAGTCTTATATAACAAATGAGAAATTTCTAGACAATAAGGTTGCATGAACAATCAGTTGTAGTCATTCTTTTGTACTATTTTATTTATCTGGTTTTAGGAATTATACACTATGGGGACTTTATTAGGTGCACACTATGAATTTGTATGATGTCCTAAAACAAAACTTAGTAATAATTTTAAAAAGTTTTGGCTTAATGTGCGTAGCATTTCCCCTTATCTACTTTCCATCTTTTCATTCTCATACATATTCATTCAAATATTCACTGTTCATTAATTTTCTAATAGTCAAGGGAAAACTGTTAGCATACAGCTACCTATAGGAAAGAACCTTAACATAAGTCAAGTCACATAATTTTTGTTTCAAGTTGACAGCATGATTCAGTTTCTCTTTCAGAACTTAGAAGGGCCATTTTATAGGTGAGGAGAATTAAACCTGGGGAAAGTAAGTAACATGAGTCCTGTCTGCCATGGTAAAACTATCTCACCTGAACATTTTTTACTTCAAAATTACTTCTCGCCTTTTATCTTGATTAATCTTTTGTACTTAATTCCTGCACTCATCATGTTCCATTTAGTGGTATAGTTATTTGTATATATCTTATGTCCCTTTTATTAGATTGCAATTTCTGTTAAAAAGAAAAAAGAGCTATAATATTTATGGTATTTGACCAAGTCTCTTTGTGATCTAATTATGGGGCTAGAGGAGCTGCCAAGTTTAGTCTTTACTTGTTTATACTTTTACATTTTGATCTTTCTTTTCACTGTTTTTAATTCCATCTGGTTTAGCTCCATGCAAAATTCTTATTTATATATCTCTGCCTATGTCATCAGAAAATGACAGTGATAACAGCAACAACACATAGATTTACCATCTTAAAGTTTACCAATACCTTTCAGTACTTTGGAATCCTGTAACCCTTGAGTTGATTACAGACTATATGCCTTTTGTAAGTGTCCAAAGTTCCTGTAGCATTTTTCTTTAGTGACAAAGGGGTTCTAGTCAGAAGGGTGAAGAAATCCTTTTAATTGGCTCTTTCTCTGTACCAATTTTCACCATCTTCAAATATGATTATTTAATGCTAGAGCCTTTTCTCTGAGTTATCTCCAATTTATCTTGTATGTATATCTTATTCCTACTTAGTTGTTTGTGTGTTGTCTGTCCCATTAAAACTATGAATTCTTTGGGGTCAGAGACCATTTTTTTTTCCTTTCTTGTATCCCTAGTACTTACCATAGGGTTTGACATATAATAGATATTTTAATTATTGACTTGTTGACTCTAGGGGTCAGATCATCCTCTACTGCTATGTGCAGTGAAGACCTTTCAAACTGGAAGAGACCTTACAGTTCAAATTCTAGTCCAACTCTTTTAATTCTACATATAAATTGAGTTTAGAGTGGTGAAGTATCATTCTTCATCTATTCTCTTGACTCACTATGTCATACTCTTGTCATTATACTCATATATATAGTGTCTTGCACAAAATAGATGCTTAAATAAAAATAATTTTGAATTAAAGGAAATGGAAGGAAAAGGATAGATGCGTAATCAGAGTGGGTAGCAATGTCAAGAAAGGATTTTTGAGAATAGGGAAGCCCTAAGTATGTTTGTAGGACAAGGGGAATTTTGGCAAAGAAATTAGAATTAGAGCCTACACAATATCAGTATTTTTAAATTTGAAAACAAACATTAGGAATAAAACTCTGGCTGAAATCAGGAGTATTGAATCATATGACAAAGTGAGGAAAATAGAGATTTTACTAAATTTATATCTTTCAAATTTTTAAGAGACTAATATAAGCTAATAGTTGCTAAACTGTAGGTGCCAGGCTTTAAGTAAATTTGTCATTGTGGATATAAGAAGTTCTTATGTATCTTGACTGCAGTTAGTAAGACAAAGTGGCAATAAGTAATTTTAAGGAAATGTCAATGAAGTACAATAAAAACATAAGCTCCAGAAAAAATCTTAATTTACCAAGATTTTCATAATTGTAAGAATTTATGTGCCCTCAGAGTTAGTAGGTTTGGGATTATAAATGGCCTTCTTATGTTCCACTTATCTTCTCCTTTGTTTAAGAAAGTACTTACACTTATCTAAACTTGCTTTTAGGCAGGAAAAGAAATTATATTGAATCTTTCTTTCTCTCTCTCTCTTTCTCTCTCTCTCTCCCTTCCCTGCCCTGCCCTGCCCTGCCCTGCCCAGGGTTACACAGCCAGGATGTGTTAAGTGTCTGAAACCGGATTTGAACTCAGGTCTTCCTGACTTCAGGGCTGGTGTGCTATCCACTTCATCATCTAGCTGCCCCTAGATTGAATATTTCTTACAGAATATTTAAATTCATGCTGCCACAGACCTTGAGTCTGTTTATTTATATAAGTAGACTTATACTAAGTAACATTTTTTATTATATATTTCTGTCCCCCAGAAGTTCCCTTGCCCATTAGAAAAAGTAATGAGCCCCAAGTGTTTGGTATATATTATATACTAGTAGTCTTGCATATATAGTAGATGCTTAGGAAATTTTTTTGGAATCAAATTTAAAACTTGAAAGTTCTTTGTCTTGTTAGGAAGTATTTAGAAGTTAGATTGTCTAGTAAAGATGAATTATTAGGAAAGAAGTATGCAAAGTTAGCTGAAGTAGAAACACATAGAAATTGGAAGCAAAGATAGTACTCTGAATAAAAATCAGAAATTTATAAAGGTGGAAATGAGAGGAAACCTTTTCTGAAATCCTCAGTTGATAGTATCTCTGCTTGGAATTATCTTGTATATATGAAATTATTCTATGAGTGTATAATATGTATATGTATAGATGTATATATGTACAGTTATATGTATATACATACATATTTCTCACTATTGAAGATAATGAACTCATTGAAGACAATTTTTTATTTTTTCTTTTTTTCCCTAGTGCATTACACATAGTAGATTTTAAGAAATGCTTGTTGATTGATTGATAAGTTGGAACAATAAAATAGGAACATAGATAAGTGAGAGAAATTGGTGGAGACAGTATGAGAAATTGGTGCAGGCATGAGAAGGCAGTAGGAAATCTGGAGGGCAGAGAAGGGGGAAAAGGGAGAGAGACAGAGACATGCACATTGAAAAGAGGGAGAATGGGAGGTGGGATAGGGATGGAAATAGAAAGGAAAGATTAGGTGTTTTTTCCAGTGTCCTGAATTTGGATAAATGCTTGTTCTGAGTGATTAAAGTACAAATTTTAGTAGTAATACAGAGTCAGTGTTGTTTAATATTGCACATTTACCAAGGGAGAATGGAAGAAGAATGATGGGCTAAAAAGAAAAAAAGAAATAGGTCATCACACCCATTTGTTTTGTCTTGAGGAGAACATAAATCAAATGTCTCTTTTTTGATGGGGAGGTATTGGTGACCAATATTCTTATAAAGTTGGGAAATTGAGAACTTAAGGTCCTGAAATAAAAATTAAGATACCAAAAGTAACCCTTTGCTAAACAATCATATACAAGAACACTTTCCTGGGGTTGTCTTAATGACTAACTAGTATCTTGTGAGTGTGTGAGTGAGTGTGTGTGTGTGTGTGTGTGTGTGTGTGTGTGTGAGAGAGAGAGAGAGAGAGAAAGTCCTACATATCTTGTTCTTTTCTTACATACATAAACAAAAACAAATCTCTTGTTTTTACAACTTCTTTATTTCTTTCCTTGACCACATAATATTTTATTGGAAGTAGTAAAAGAGTGTCATATAGACTAGTTTTACTGTGGTGGAGGCAACAATTTTGGTGGACTTTGCTATAAGACAGAGAAGAGCAAGCAGAGACCTGGATGCCTGAATAGAGTGGAGAGCAGTCCCACTGAGGGACAGACTGGACATTGAAAAGAGAGCCTGGAGACAGGGAGGAGTAGGGACAAAAACTTCCTAATTTTGTAGTCTTTCAGCATTTCAGTGATTAACTCCAAAGGATCATTGTGTTGTAGGTGCAGAAGGGAAAAAAAAAGAATCCAAGAGGGTACAAATGATCCACTCCTCAAGTAGGTAGCTGTTAAATCACTCTGGGGTTCTTAGCAGTGTATTCTAGGTGCTTAAAATGGATTTAATTCTTCAAATGACTATTCTAAATTATAGTTGCGGTAATAATAGCTTTCATTTATATCATACTTACAGTGTGCTGGGACAGTGCTAACTGCTTTACAAATATTTCATGTGATTCTTATGACAATCCTGAGAGGCAGATGCTATTATTATCTCCATTTTACATTTGAGGAAATGAAACACAGGGCACATGACAGATCCAAGGTCACATAGCTACCAAGTTTTTGAGGATGAATTTGTTGAATTCAGGCCTTCCTTACTCCATATCCAGTACTATATTCACTGCGCCACTTGGATATCTCATTTTTATACCAAAGGAATAAGATAATTATGTGTTCTTCCTCTTCAGGGAAAAACCAAAGAAATCAAATAAGTAGTGAAATTTTTAAAGACTGAATAATTATTGAAGTAATCATATAATTACCATGAAGATGGATGTAGAACACTAGCCTTACAGTCTTATTCAATTAGAAATTAAAAGGTGTAGCATTTAAATCCCCCCCCCCAAAAAAAAGCATAATTTTTATCTTTTGTTTTGTAGAACCAGAAGCAGTTAGAATGTAAGTATGTGCAATTATCTACATCCCTTCTCACCTCTTCAGGATCAAATTGGTTTTCTCTAAGAAAGGCAATTATAGGCAGGAGGCCACTTTTTGTTGAATTACTGTGTGTTCCATGCAGTGCACCCCACAAACCAAAAATCAGAGATGTACCACTATGATTTATAATACCCATTAATTATAGTTTTGTGTTAAAGGCTTTTAGTTTTCTGCTTCAGTGAGCCTAAATTTTCCCCTGGAAAAAGAATTGGTCACATTAGGTCTTCTGCTAAATGTGAATGTTGTTTTGTTGTGAATCCTCAGAGGTACTTGGTGCAGGAACCACTTTTACATCTCCTGAATTTGTATAGTAACAAAAACTGGTTAACATTTTAGTGCCTTGGAGGGGATATGGTAGTACTAGAAATGGTCTTCTATCTTGAATATGTTAAAATATCTCTGGGAATTGATTCCATTCTGGAAGCAGAATTAAGTATTTTTGTACAGATGTAATGCTCTATTTAGGCTAGGTGCTTCAAATATAGATGAAAAACAATAGTTATCTGGTTCTAGGAGCTTGTAGTCTAATAAATGGGTAGGTAGGATAAAACAAGGTATATTGTTCCCAGGTAGAATGTGATTAGGGCAAAGGAGAAATTTATGGATATTTTCTAAATGAACTCTGAGGTTAAGAATCCATTGGGTTGGGGTGGAGATCAAGGAAGCCTTTATGGAGATGGCACATGAATTGGGCTTTGAAACATTTCAGTAATTCTGGACAGAGTGTATTTCCATGTACATGGGACTGCACATAGGCAAAAAGAGCAGAATGAGATTGCAGAAGAGCTGGCAGCTAATTTGGCTGCAATATAGTGAACTCAAAGAGGAATAATACAAAATAAGACTGGAAAGGTAGGTTAGAACTAGACTGTGGAGGTCCTAAGTACTAGGTTGAGGAGTTTGTATTTGATTGTATAAGTATTAGGAAACTACTGAATGTTTTTGAGTAGAATAGTGGCTGATCAGATTTGTGTAATATGATGGGTTTTTTTTTGTCATTTTGAAATGAAGATATTGAAAATAGTTAAGAGTCTACTTATTACAATATTCCAATCCAAGGTACTTGAAAACCTAAGTTTGGGGAGTGCAATGGGAGTAAAAAGAAAAGAATAGATTTGAGAGAAAATTCCAAGATCCACTTGGCAGGACTTGACAATTGGATAAAGAGGGTAAGCATAAAGGAGACAAAAATGGCACCAAAGTTTCAGTTCTGGGTGATCAGGAGAGTGGTAGTACCATTAGAAATAAGAAAGTTGGCAAAAAGGACAGATTTAGGAGAAAGATAATGAGCTTCAGAAAGTTATCAAACCGTGCATACCCTTTGACCCAGCAGTGTTTCTATTGGGCCTATATCCCAAAGAGATCTTAAAGAAAGGAAAGGGACCCATATGTGCAAAAATGTTTGTGGCAGCCCTTTTTGTAGTGGCTAGAAACTGGAAATTGAATAGATGCCCTTCAATTGGAGAATGGCTGAATAAATTAAGGTATATGAATGTCATGGAATATTATTGTTCTGTAAGAAATGACCAACAAGATAGATGATTTCAGAGAGGCCTGGAGAGACTCATGAACTGAAGCTGAGTGAAATGAGCAGAACCAGGAGACCATTGTACAGGGCAACAATAAGACTATATGATGATCAATTCTGATGGACATGGCTCTCTTTAACAATGAGATGTTCAAACCAGTTCCAGTTGTTCAGTGAAGAAAGACATACACACCCAGAGAAAGGGATATGAAATGTGGACCACAACATAACATTTTCATGCTCTCTATTGATGTTTGCTTGCATTAGGTTTCCCTTCTCTGATTTTTTTTTTTCTTGAAGATCCGATTTTTCTTGTACAGCAAGATAACTGTAAAAATATGTATACCTATGTTCAATTTGTCAAGTATTTTAACATAATTAGCATGTATTAGACTTCCTGCCATCTAGTGGAGGGGGTAGGGGGGAAAAGGGAAAAATTTATAACAGAAGGCTTTGTCAGAGTCAATGTTGAAAAATTACCCATGCATATATGTTTTGCAAATAAAAAGCCTTAATTAAAAAATATATATAAATAAATAAATAAAAATAAGATAAGTGTAAAAAATGGTAACGAGCTTAATTTTAGATGAGATTGAAATAGAGATACCAACAGGACATCCATGTGGAAATACATTCTTCTTTAGGTGGTAACTGGGTAATTAAATATACAACTATAACCTATTTTCTGGATCCATGGAATGTTCTTTCAGCTATATTTTACATGTAATAGTTATCATCTATAATGTTACCAGACTCTATGTACTTGCTTTCACTTTGTAAGTTTGGGATTCAGGACTAACTTCATTTTCATTTTTAATGAAAATCATTATCATATGTGTATACACATATACATATACACATACATATATAATACTATGCTTAAAGTTCTTTTTTAAAATAGTATATTTTTCCAAATACGGTAAAGATAGTTTTCACCATTCATTTTTGTAAAACTTTGTGTTTTAAATTTTTCTCCTTTCCCTCCTCTATCTCCCTCCTCAAGACAGCGGGCAATCTGATATAGGTTAAATATTTGCAATCCTTTTTAACATATTTCCATATTTGTCATAAGAGAAAAACCAGACCAAAAAGGGGGGGGGGGAACTATGAAAAAGAAAACAAACCACAAAAAAAAGGTGAAAATGCTATGCCTCGATCCATATTTAATCTCCATAGTTTTCTGGATATGATTGGCATTTTCTTATATTTACAGTTCTAATAGCAAGATATGTTATAGTTCTGGATATGGGCAATTGAAAGTCCAGTAGCATGGGATGTAATGACTAATGTCTTTTCCACTAATATTTCCTATGTTAAGATATTCTGATTTCTTTGAATATATGTATCCTTTTTTTTTTTTTTTTTGTGGACAGATTGCAATCTCTACTTGAGTGTAGACAAAAGAATTAATTAGCAATTCATGGCCAATTACCTGGTGATTTCTCTTTCTGTACTTGGCAAACTTGTCCCTGAGGTGACAGATTTATAGTTGGTCACTGGACCTTGAAACCTTTTTCTGTTTACTTAGGACATAATATGACTAAATATTTTTTTGAGAACTGTATATTAGTAAAAATTCTAGACTATTGCAAATCTCTAGTAAGATAACTTCAATTGTTACCTGATAACTGAATCTAAACATATTTGGGCAGTGGGGCAAAGTTTTGTTAAAGCAAAGTCACTAAGGTTTTTGAATTGAATTATTGACCTTTTTTGAGTCTGTTCAACATATCTTTTTTGGGTTGTCTTTGATTTCACATCTAGAAATGAATTTATCTTGAATCCTTTGCTGATCTGTCTGATTTTTGAAAAAGTCACTTAAACTCTAAGGATCTTAGTTTCTTTATCTGTAAAACAAGAGAAATTGTACTACATGACTTCTAAGGTCTTCCTTCCAGCTCTTAAGTTTATGATGGTTGGACTCTGTGCTGGCCTAAAGAATAGGCATTTAGGTAGCTTAGTGGATAGAGAGTTAGTTGACCTGGAAGCTGAAGAAGTATGGGGAGAGGGAAATGAGGTGGGGGAATGGGAGGAAAGGAGAAGGAGGGGGGGAGGGAAAGAGAGAAAAAGAGAGAATCCCCTGATTCATATTTTTTTTTTCTTTTTTAAAACTATTTTATACATGCTGCCTCTCAGTGATAAGGCTTTGTATCTCCTTAACATAAGTACCATTTACCAATTTAATTTTTTTCAGAGTAAAAGTTTTGTTCATTAAAATATAAGTAAAAGCATGATGCTATGTCTTCCTCCTTTCTTCTGCTTCCTCCTTCCTTCCCTCCCTCTTCCTTCCTCTTTCCCTCCCTCCCTCTCTTCTCTTTCTCTTTTTTTCTTTCTTCTCTTCCTAAATTGAATATAATAAAACCAACAATCTCATTAGAACTTCATATGTAAGAATTTATAAGGACAAATTGAATAAATTTTTTACATATAGTACCACTTATAATATGACATATTTTAGACACAAAATTATACTCTTTACAGTTGAAAGTTACCATATTTAATCCAACTGGAATTTAAGTTAAAATCCTTTTAACGTATAAGACTTTGTTTCTTCTGAAAATTTTGCTAAACTTTATTGATAACCATTTTTAGCCATTTGAGTGAACCACAGATTCATGAGAAAATTATCTTGGGATATTTTTAGAATACCTATCAGCCATTCCAATTTGATTTCTTTCCATAGTTAATTTTATTTCCATATTGTTCCATATAGAAGTATTCAGTGTCATGTCTATTGTATTTGCAATGTGAATCCAGGCATGGGGAAGTATAAATGAATGTTTAAAAGTAAGAGAATGCTGTTAGTTCAGAGTCTTTGATTTTCTATACCAGAATAGTTTTTTTGTGTGAAGTGTGAGGATCACCCTTATTTGCCCAAAATTTCTCAAGGCATCAATGTGTAATAGAATTCTTTGTTATTTGTAATAAGGTGTAAAAAGCTTGGCAAGGATTTTTTTTTTTTTAATTTTCATACTAGTTGAGATTTGAAACATTATAAAAGGTTAAACCAAAGTTTTTGAAGATGAAATTGATCAGCACTAAAATGTCAACTGTCTAAAGAACATAGCCTTCCTAGCATGCAAACAGTATCTCTTATTTTGGATTCCCCTGCTGCATAACATTTGCATTGTGACATTTTCTTTCATTGTTAACTGGGTAGTTGGTGTTTTTAGATCAGTTAGCATTCACCAAGTACTATAGAGTGCACAGCAGTTCAGGATAATTTTTTTTTTTTTCAGTCAGAGGTGAGTCCTCATATTTTTTTTTTAACCAAAAATATATTTAGCAAAAGATCATGACTAATTTCAGTATAGGTATTACTCCTAATAAATATTACTAAATAACTATTATTTGCAACTTATATGAGAATTATAAATGAGTGTGAAAATTCTCCGTGTTTAATCTAAAGTTACCAAATCCTCATTATGAAATCATTTGTATAAAAATTCAGAGCTGTGGCTTGATTATTTTGGTATCTACTACCTATAACAATAATGGTTTTTGAATCTATTTGGGAGCCACAGTAACTTGTAACCATGATCAGCTCACAGAAGGAATTATTTTACAACTTGATGCTCCTTGAGAAGAACAAGATGATGATACAAAGGACTAGTTCCTTAGAGACTGCTGCCCTTTCAAAAATCCTGTTATTGTAGAGCTTTGATTAGGACAGTTACTTCTTTGAGGAGGAAGGCTGGATTAATGATTTTTACAGTGTGTTGGGGTTAGGAGAGCCATCCTGGACAAATCCTTGGGCTCAAAAGTATCACTTAGTTAGATATTATCTAGAGGAGAGGAAAAGGGGTTGAAAATGTGGTTCATATTTAAAAGAAGGTTTTCTGTAATACTAGGCATATTCTTGGTGCCAATATCATGATGGTATTTAATAAATATTTGCAGATCAAATGGAAAGCTAAGTAAAGGATTGGTAACCTCTTCCTTCCTTCCTTCCTTCCTTCCTTCCTTCCTTCCTTCCTTCCTTCCTTCCTTCC
>JAJPUD010000460.1:658707-673375 GCA_023553655.1 Myrmecobius fasciatus | reverse complement strand
TCCTTCCTTCCTTCCTTCCTTCCTTCCTTCCTTCCTTCCTTCCTTCCCTCTTTCTCTCTCTCTTTCTCTCTTTCTCTCTCTCTCTCTCTTTCTCTCTTTCTCTCTCTCTCTCTCTCTCTCTTTCTCTCTTTCTTTCTTTCTTTTTTGGTAAATATACAAGAAAATTTCTTTACACAGTTTTTTCACCTTGATGGTGCTGGTTTAAAATAAAAAATTTAGGATGACTCCTGATTTTTTTTTTTAAACTTTTTTCCTTTTGATTTAAGCTTCAGGGGTCAAACACAACACAAACTTTCAGTAGAATGTTTAAAATTGATATCAATTCCTAAAAGAAATGTTAGCCACATAAATATTATCTCTCATATACCTGGAGAGAGGTGGGAGCTTCCACTAAAGTTTCTCTTCAATGTCTCAACCAGAGATGGAAGTAAGGTGACCTTCAGATTATGGGAACATCCTCCTGAGCTTTCCATTGTAAAATGTGATTAGACTAGATAACCTCTGAGGTCCCTTCCTGCTCTAAATCTATAATTCTATGATCCTTTGATCCTTTTTTGGCATGGAGGAGTTAAAATCTTAGAGGGAGTATTGACATCATTCAAATAATAGATCTTTCAATAAGTGTGAACTGTCTTTTATTTCAAAGAGTACATATGCACACACATACTGTCATTTGTATAGTTTGCTTTCAAAGCAATTTTCAAATTCGCTATAGTTTACACTGAAAATGTGCCACTCAGCATACTAGCCTGCATTTAAATTTTTTATGCTCACACTGTTGCTGTTTGGTTTAGGTCTTATATTGGAGGCCCTTGTGTAGAATTGGGCTAACCCAATGAGTGAGTGTCTAGGATATTGAGAAAGAACCAGAAATTTAGAGGGGAAGGGAAAATAGAAGCATTTAGAAGACAAGCAACTTTTAAAATACTGTAGACCAATTCTTAGATAACAACTAACAAAAGCCCTTGTTTTCCTTTTATTTTTATAGATGAGGAATTTCAGTGAAGTTAAGTGATTTGTTCACTGACATAGAGATAGTAAATGACAGACATCACATTTATATAAAAGTAATAGTGGACTTATAACACTTTGAACATTATAAAATGCTTTATATTAATTATCTTACTTGATCCTTGCAGTAGTTCTGTGAGCTAGATAGTAAGAGTATTATTATCCCTTTTACTCATTTAAGCAAACTGAGACTTAGAAAGATTGATCTGGACAACTGGACAACTTAAGTGGCAATGCAGGGACCTAAATCTGAATTTTCTGATTGAAATACTCTTTACTATACCATAGCACCTCTGATAATGCAATTAATCTTAATTTATAACTATTTTTTTTAGGTAACATAAATAAAATTGCTCTTTAATGTTGGTTTCAAGCAACATTTTTTATACATATTGGTAATGTAAAGAAAAATATGGACAATTTAAAATTTGAGCCTCCTCTTTGCACTAAATTTTGTCAGATCTATTTAAATGAATTAAAGTCTGAAAAAAACTAAACTTGCTATACATGAAGTCATAAAGGGGTATATTCTTTTTGAGTGTTAAGATGAATTAAAAATCAATTGATTCTTTTAAAATTAAAGTAGATTTGTCATGAAAAATGGTGCTAGTTTTTATTCTTATTGATTTAAAAGTACAGCATTGTATTCTAAATGCATTTGTTATTTTTCACTAATAGTCAATATTTATTTTCTTCATATTGCTTGTATCACAAATATTATTTTGACCTTGCCTGAGTTTTATAGATTT
Organism: Myrmecobius fasciatus; assembly: GCA_023553655.1. Classification (NCBI taxonomy): domain Eukaryota; kingdom Metazoa; phylum Chordata; class Mammalia; order Dasyuromorphia; family Myrmecobiidae; genus Myrmecobius; species Myrmecobius fasciatus. Next base: position 671,615 of record JAJPUD010000460.1, on the reverse strand, counting down.
AAAAGCCTGAGTACATTAGAAAATAAGAATTAAATTCTTAACTTGGATGACTGCACAAAATGATTACAACCACAAAAGTTCACAGAATTAATATATGAGAGCTGTTTACATAGAATTGAAAAGGGAAATACAGAAGTGGGAGGGAATATCCATATCCATGCTTACTTTGCCTATCATTCAGTCCAGTTCAACAAACATATTAACCAGTTACTATGAAGAAGATTAGGGCAGCTAGGTTACACCGCGACTAGAATACTGGGTTTGAAAACAGGAAGAATTATCTACATGAGTTCAAATCCTAATTAGACATTTACTAGCTGTGTAATCCTGATAAGTCACTTATTGTTTGCCTCTGTTTCCCATCTGCAAAATGAGCTGGAGAACGAAATGGCAAAACTCTCTAGTATCTTTACCAAGAAAACTACAATGTGGAGTAATGAAGAATTGGACATGACTGAAATGCCTGAACAACGCAAGAATGCTGGGGATACAGATGCATGTGTGAAATAGTGTCTGTCCTCTAGGGGATTCTTTTGGATACTTTATTTAAATTTTTATTTAGTCATATTATGTTCTGGTCTGTTTTGGGAAAGGAATACCTGTATAGAGTCATCAGTAAGATCTCCACACATTCTCTCCCCTTCCCTCCCTTATCTTTTGATGCTAAAATAATATTTTATCTTTCTTTTGGCAGTGAGAAATATCTTCAACATTTCTCAGATTCCACATGCCCCGTCATCTGATGGTTCTTCCATTAATTTTTTTATGTTCCAAAGTTAATGTTTTTTTTCTTCATGTGGGATCTGTAGAATATGGAAATGATTCATATGAAAGCAGTACAAAAATTAAGGATTAAGTAAGAACTAGAGAAATTCTTTGACTTTGAAATAGTTTGATTTTTAAAGTATGGAGACCTGGGTGGCTTAGTGGATAGAGTGCTGGGCCTGGAGACAGAATTACCTGAGTTCAAATATCACCCCAGACTCTTACTAACTCTGTTACATTGGCTAAGTCACTTAACTTCTGTTTGCCTCAGTTTCTTCCTTTATAAAATGAGGATAATAATAATGCTTGTTATATCCTCTCTCCCCCATCCCTGGTTGTTTTGAGGATCAAATGAAATAATTGTAAAGCACCTAGTAGTAGTAAGCACTGTGTAAATGTTAGCTGCTCTCTTCATCACTGTAGCCCGAGCAGCATCATCAGCATCAGTAGTAGTAGTAGGCAGCAGGGAAAGAACTAATGTCTGAGAGAGATTGACATTCTTAATGTCAATTAATTAATGCGGTGACAATTTGCTGAAGATGATAGGAGAGGATGGAAGCAAGAAGAAATCAATGAATTGTGCATATAATTAAAAAAAAACTTGAACAATTCAAATCCCCCAATAAATATCAAAGTAAACATTCTAAAAAATAAATGAGATGAATAAAATTAAAAACACAAAGGCCACTGAATTGATAAATAAAACTAGGAGTTATTTGAGATAAAGTAAAAATATATCACAAATTTGAGAAAGAAAATGATCAAAAATAAAATGGTCAGAAAATAATTAAAAGCTAAGAAAATTGATTACTTAGAGGAATTAGATAAATACTTAACAAAGAACTTAAATGCCAGATTAATAAAAAAGTAAGTTATTTGAATAACCTAATGTCAAAAAAAGAAACTGAATGTTACCATAAATTAATTCCCAATTGCAAAAAAAATGCCAAGACCAGATAGTTTTAAAAGTGAATTCTTTTAAATATTCATGTAACAATTAATTACAGTACTACATAAACTTTTTTTCTATAGTAAGTTAATTAAGATGCCACTCTTTCCATTTCTTTCTTTAATATAGATATGGCATTGACATGTAACCCAGAAAGAAAGAAAATGACAGATTATTATCCCTAATGAACATTGACCACAAAATTTTAAATGAGATTTTAGAAAGCAAACTACAACAGTATATTAGAAAGATTACAATGGTATATAAATATTGTGGAATATTATTGTTCTATAAGAAATAATCATCAGGATGATTTCAGAGAGGCCTGGAGAGACTTCCAGGAACTGGTGCTAAGTGAAGAGAGTAGAACCAAGAAAATTGTACACAGAAACAAGATTATGCTATGATCAATTCTGGTGTACATAGCTATTTTTCAACAATGAGGTGATTCAGGGCAATTGCAATAGACCTTTGAATAAGAGAGCCATCTGCATTTGGGGATAGGACTGTGGGAATTGAATGTAGATCATAACATAGTATTTTCACCTTTTTTGTTGTTTGCTTGCTTTTTGTTTTCTTTTTCATTTTTTTCCTCTTTTTGATCTGATTTTTCTCATGCAGCATGATAATTGTGGAAATATGTATAGAAGAATTGCACGTGTTTCACATATAGAGGATTACTTACTGTCTAAGAAAGGAGGTAGGGGAAATAGGAGGGAGAAAAAATTTGGAAGATAAGGCTTTGCAAGAGTGAATGTTGAAAACTATTTTTGCATGTATTTTGAAAATTAAAAAGATAAAATAAATAAAAGGTTATATAGGTTGAGTTTATACCAAGAAGCAGGGTTGGTTCAACATAAGAAAAAGTGTAAATATGTACCATATTAACTATTTAAATAAAAACACACATATCAATAAACATTAAAAAAGCTTCTTATTTTTATTATAAACCTTAGAAATCAGAAAGGGAACTAGGTAGTGCACTGGATAGGACTCCAGCCCCGGAGTCAAGAGAACCAGTGTTCATATCTGGCCTCATACTTATTATGACTTAGTATGTATAGGACTCTGAACAAGTCACTAAAATTGTTTGCTTGTTTCCTAATATGTAAAATGAACTGGAGAAGGAAATGGCAAATCAATCTTTGTCACAAAACACTAATAAAAGTGTCACAAAGAGTTGGGCACACTGAAAAAATGATTGAACAGCAATATATTATGAGAATAAATGGACCTTTTTTAACATATAAATATGAGTTCTGTTTTAATATATGGAGATGACTAATAGGCAGTTAATTATGAAATTGAAATTCAGAAGAGAGACTATAGCTGGTTGTATAGGTATAGGAATCATCTGCATAGAGATGACAATTGATCTATGAGACCCAATAATGTCACCAAGAGGGCACAGTAAGGAGGACACCCATATTTAGTGGGTAGGAGATGAATGATCATAAATTGGAAGATCTAGAGCTGGAAGATCTTGACTAACCCTTCATTTTAACAGGTGAGACCAAGCCCTGGAGAAGCTAAGTGATTTGCCTGAGGTCTTCAGTTGATAAGCATCAGATGAACAATTTGAACCTAGATCCTTTGACTTCAGAGCTAGTACTCTGTTATAGTTACAGTACTGGCAGAAAGAAGATACTGAGCAAGAGAAACAGGAGAATGCATTGCTACAGGCAAAGAGGCTTTTCAGGAGAATAGGATGGCCAACAGTGCAGAGAAGTCAGGGAAAATGGAGAAAAGACTATTGGCATTTAGAACATTGGTAACCTTGAGAAGCGAGTTTCTTTGGAGGGCTTGACTCAGCATAAGGATAATAGGGCTTGAGAGACAGAACTTACAAGGAGGTAGGAAGATACCAAAAACAAAACTGAATGGCTTTGAGCTTCAAAAAAATGAAGGAAATTCTTTCCCCTCTTTTCTCCTGAGTCATCTGGACCCTCTGTTCCTAGGAAAGCATAGTGGATAGAGAAATGGCCTTGGAGTCAGAAGGATGTGGACTGGAATCCTAACTCAGACACTAATAAGAATTATAGATTTAGAGTTGAAAAGGCTTGAGAGGTCATCCTGTCCAACTTGATGGGGAAACTGAGGCCCAGAAATTTTAAGTTGCTTGTCTAAATTGACCCAGCTTCTCTGACTTCAAATGTAATTCCTGACGCTGCGTTATCCTGGAGAAATCATCTAAGTCTCAGTTTTCTCATTTGTAAAATGGAGATAATAACAGCATCTACTTCACAGAATTGTTATGAGGATCAAATGAGAACATATATAAAGTACTTCATCAGCCTTAAAGCACTATATAAATATATAGTTTATATAAACTTATATAAGTTATTTTTTTTGCTGTTATTGTTATTTCTCATTCTCATCTTTATATTCCTTGGAATTGATAGAAATGATACTGGAACATATCATTACTGTTGTTCTTTTATGTTAAACATTTGGCAGAATATTGTATAAATGGATAAAATAAGACCTTAATGGGAATAATAAAAGAAACTCACCTTTATATTATTATGCTTTAAGGTTTATATAACATAACCAATAGTCATAGATAGCTAGACATTATAGAATGCTAAAAAGAACTTTAGATTCAAAATAGAGCTTATTACTATTGTGACCTGGAAACATACTTTAGTTATCTGAGCTTCAGTTTCTTCATTATTTGCACAAATTCTGGGAAATTCCTCTAAATTATCTAGATTACCATATTTGACTGCAAGGAGAATTGTTTCCTTTCACATGTTACTGAAGGGGGGGTTTATTTTATTAGTCACATAAATTCCCTTATCCAGACTCTGTTTATTTATATATTGATTTATTTATGTCAGTTTTTGAAATGAAAAGATGAAAAGCTAATACCACTGCTGCATAATATCTTAATGATGCCATATGGATTGTAAAGAGTATTTAAATTGTAAACTCATTAGATAATTTAAATAAAAAATGTGCTTTTAACTACTTCTAGTTTGATTCATAAGACTTTTGAATAGTTAAGTGCTTACTATTAGGAGTAGATATTTATCATGTTCATTTTTGATGCCTTTTAATTTGAGAGAGAAGTATAGCTTAGTGACTTCAGTGAGTCTGGTCTCTTTGCCTACAAGAAAGTCTGGGGCAAACCACTTAACTTTTTAGTATTTTAGGCAAGTCTCTAAGTCTATAAATTGCTGGGAAGTTTTCAGCCTACATTGGTAGAGGAACTTTCCTCAACTGGGAGTTCCCTCTATCAATGAAATCACAGGCCTACCCCTGATTGCTTTAATTTGATATTCTGGTTTTTGCAGGTATTGTCACATCTGAAAAAGCAATTTTTAAGATCACTAGTGAAGTTCTAACTATTACCCTAGACACTACTACAAAGAAATGCCTTCTAATAAGCTTGTTTAGTATTAAATTTTAATTGGAACAAGCATTTGGCTGATGGTAGTCTTAGTATGCCTGATGGTTTTGAATCAATGTCTTCAAGTATGCTGTCTTTTTATCAAATGAATTATGTATGTATGATTAATAAAGCTGGACAGAAAGGCCAGAAAACTAGTGAAACATGGATACCTACATATCCAAATTGCCTATTATTAAACTATCTTCTGTTTTATTAGATGTTATGTACTTTTAAGAGTTTTGTGATTCATTTTTACATTTTGATAGCAAGTTTTGTTTATTTAACTTGTGTGAGAGATAGCATGTTCTATGAAAAAAAAAATAGACAAAAAGCTGGACTTGAAACCAAGAAGGCCTACTGATGTGGTGCAACTCTTTAGGAATGATGTAATAATAACCACCAATATACCTGGCCTTGGGAATGATGTAGTACAGATCCTAGGCTATCCTGACTTAGGAATGATATATTTCTTCCCTTAGGCTGTCTTACCTTAGTTTACCTTGCTGGCAGTGATAACAGATTGCTTGAAGCTAAAGAGCATCAATAATGAGGTGCTTAAAGTTAATGTAGGTGTATTTACAAAATTGGATGGTTGCCATTTGACCTAAAAAAAATTTTTTTTTAGGTCTAAAATAGGGAAGAATGTGTGGAGCACCTGTGCACAAAATAAGAACTTGACTACTCTTCAACTCCATCTCTAAACCATAAAATTAGTGTATTAGTAAAACAAAGCACCTGATTTCTCTCACTTTTTCCTATAAAAATACCTGCTTGCCCCCTTCTTATTTGCTGTTTTACTCTTTTGGAATTTAGTTTGCTTTAATTGGCATTCCAATTATAATAAACTTTGCTCTTTGATTTAGAGCAAATTCCTTTGAGATATTTGTAGCACCAGTCTATAATCCCAACGTTTTGAGGTCTCCTTGTGCCCCAGCATATTTGGAGTGTCCTTTACCTCATTACAACTGCTGATAGCCACTGGCCATATGACCTTAGATAATTCACTTAGCCTCTCAGTGCTGTAGGCAGCTCTCAAGACTATAAGCTGCAGAGTTTCCAACTTTCATTGGCAGAGGGGTTTTCTCACTCAGGAGTTCTCTATAACAATTAAACCACAGATACAGCCTCATTTCCATTCCATTACTGCTGATTTATACTTGAATGTAATTATTGTATATAGGACAAGTTCTTTATTTAGAAATCAAACTCTCCTAATAGTTTTGAATATGTAGTTTTTATGTTCAAAAACTCTTTGCCTGTGAACCCTGGGTAGTTTACCAATGCCATACCAGGAAATTGAATCACTTCTATTTGAATTGTTTTAGGAAGATTCTGAAGATCACCTGATTAGATAAGGTACTGACACTGAGCCCTTACTTAAATAAATTGCCAAGTGTTCAAACACTACTTCAGAAAGCACAATTCCAAAAGGCTGGCCATGTTGTTCAAATGCCAAATGTGTGCTTGCCTTAAAGACTGTTTTACTAGAACTTACACAAGGCAAACACTCATATCGTGGTCAGAAGAAGCAATACACTCTCAAGGTCTCACTTTGGAATTGAAAAAAAGAGATGATGAGTCAGAAAAACTGAGTTTAATATCATTCTTGCTACTTACCAACACTGTGATTTTGGTTGTATTATTTAACCTCTCTGAGCCTCAGTTTTCTGGACTCATAAAATGGGGATAATATCTTATATTTATTGTCTCATAATCTTTGCCACAATTTTTTGAGGTAAGCTATTGCATATAGAAGTTAAACACATTTAGTAAAGGTGTGGTGCTAGATTTGAACTCAGATCTTCCAGATTCCAGGCCTACTGCGGTATCCACTCCGCTGTCTAGATGCTGCATTGTGCAATTACTAGGTTTCAAGTATTGTGCTAAGTTCTAGAGATCCTAATATAAAAACCAAGATATCGGAGCAGCTAGGTGTCTTAGTGAATAGAGCACCAGCCCTGAAGCCAGGAAGACTTGAGTTCAAATCTGGTCTCAGATGCTTAACATTCCCTACCTGTGTGACCCTGGGCAAGTCACTTAACCTCAATTGCCTCAGCAAAAAAACAAAAACAAAAACAAAAAACCAAGATATCCCCTGCCCCCAATGAGCTCACATTCTAATAGGAATACAGTTGCTGTAATGGTGAGAGACTTATAGAGCAATTGATTGATATGTCCTTTCCGGGAATGATAATTTTGACTTGATTTGTATTTTCAGAGCTAGAGGTGAGTTGAGTGGGAGGGTTTGGAGTGAATGGAATATATGTGGATGACATTTCAAGAAATTGGCCCAGAAAGTATGCTGAGTCTGAGACTGGTCTGGGATAGATACAGTGGGTCTTTAATCAGAAGCCAGGGTCTTAAGGAGGGGTAGTCCCATTTCCTATGTATAGTAAAATTTCTTCACAGAAAGGTTAATTCCAAGACTGTAAAGCCCTTAAGGTCATAATGCTTATTTATTTACTTATTAATTTATTTTTATTTTGCTTATTGAGAGTGAAGGGAAAAAAAGTACACACACATATCAGAATTTTATAACTAAAAGGCAGATTAATTCTTTTTTTTTTTTTCCCTTTTTCTTTTGAATGGGGGTAGGAAGAAGCTGGTGATTTCATTGATTTAGAGAACTTCTGGTGAGATAAACCCTTCTACTATTATAGGTTACCAATTGCTCCAAAATTAAATTTGCCTCTTGAAGATGCATAGAGGTTACATGACTTGTCCAGGGACACACAGCTAGTATGTGTAAAGTAGGGCATGAATCTTGGTTTGATTGACCTCCAGATTGGGCACTATACATTATGCTACACTCCCTCATCAGTCAATATAATCCAATATAAGTCAATGCAAATGAAATCTTATTCCCTTCTAATGATGAAAAAATAAAATTTAGGACAAGATATCATGGTCATCCAACTATCACTGTCCTAATTGAAGATATGCTCTTCACTATTCTCGAAGTGAAATTTTCTACTCTTGTTCTTAGATTGTGGATAGGCAAGTTGGAACTTAGATGTGTGGCGTACATTTTGTAAGCAAGTCTCTCATCAGCCAAACTTAAAAAATAAATGGTTTTCTATTTCTAGTAATAGGCATATGACAAAAATGATTAACAACAGCACTTCTTTATGTTCACAGTTTTTAATTTGTGGAAACAGCATGTTATTACTGCTTGTGAACCAGAGAAAAGTATAACTTCTCTCTTGATTCAGACATACCCCAAAGCAAGCAATTACTCAGTACCTTGAGAATTGTAGGGAGTCTTGGGTGTAGTACTTAGAGCTTCCAGTTTGTTGTATAGAAGGGAACTGAGAATTATATGGTGCTGCATTGAGTGATACTGGTAGCTACTAAATGTAGGAAATGGAAGGAAGTAATGAGAATATGTGAGGAATAGTTCAGTATTTGCATGATGTAGCAGTGAAGTTTTGGTTTTTAATTGACAAAATTTTGTTAAAATGCATAAAACTACCAAAGGCTTTAAAACCCCCACAGAACCATAGGGTGCTTTTAGAGTAAAATTTTTGCCTTGTTTTTAGAGGAAAGGCTAAAAATGTCCAGGTTCTTACACTCTATTCCCTTTCAGAGGTCATAGTTCTTAAGACTCAAATAAATAAATTGGCATGCATCATGTGGATGTAATAGGTTAATGCATTTTAAAATTAGGAGCTAAGTGAAGAAAACGTTATAATATGTGGTACAAAATTTTTGGTCAGATCAAGCTGTGGATGTACATTGTGAGAGCACAATAGTATACTTTGGGCATTTGGATCCTTTAAGTTCTGTGGAGAAACTTGCTTTATTATAAAATGGAAGAATGAACATCAAATATATATCTTAAAAGCAAAGAAAATTAGTGTTCAAATACCATGCACACATTTAGGCAATGATATGGCATTAGCAAATTGCTTTAAAAAAAAAAGTTATTACCTTAAGGCAGCTTTATTACTTCCTTTTAATGATTTAGTGTGGGTTTATAATTATTGCGGTAATAGACTTTACAATTATGACAGCTTTGTTTTAATTGCTATTGTACCATTATTGAAATATTTTGGTAGTGTTACCTTTAGTTTATGTTAATGCAATTTCCATGTTATTAAAAATGAACAAATTGCATGTGGTGTCAATTATGTGTGAGTGGTGGAATGGAAATAGAACTTAATCATTTTACTCGCTGTTCAGTGCTCTTTTTGGTAGACTGAACAGCTAATATAGTGTAATATGCCTGTATATATGTTGGTTGCACAATATACTACATAAATGATTTTTAGTCAGAGAAAACAAATGTTAACAAAGGCATACAACATATATTTACCTGAAAACTGTTTACAATTCCTGGAATCCAATGAAATTAACAGTTTGACCTTTCTGAGATCAACTGTCCCAGATAATATCAATCATGTATATTCAGAGCTTAGTAAGATCTTTTGGAAATTTGATTACTTGTGTTATTTTTTTCCCCTTTTCTCTTCCTCAAGATATGTAATAAAACATGAATATGTCAGTTGTAATGGATAGCCATTGCTCAAGCTTGTCCTTTGCTTGTCTGGTTATCCATCAAACAAGATCTTTCTGATTGTGCCAGAAAATATAAAATAGTGTCATTGAAAAGCAATCAGTCAGGTGCATGTCAAGGTCTTTTAAAAGTTTCAGCTGCTGATATCAAAGGATGTATGGCTATACAAAGGCAAACTTGAATACTCCAGAGTATATTTTCTTGTCTTTTTATCTCATAGCCTGGTATTGAATTGTTTTGAACTTAACAGTGAGTAGGTCCACAATGTAATGTATATTGTTATAGTATCCAATGATAGAAGGTTTTCAGGAAGGCCTAGTCATCTCCCAGCCCATCCATAAAAGGGAACTTATAATTCAAACAATCAAAGTAGTGATAGTGGAACATGTTTAGAAGAGTGGGAGAATGTATTATTGAAACAGCTGCTTTATTCTGAAATCCTTTTAAGATCTACTGAATCAGCCAATATCTTAACTTATTTTTTTTTAAATTATTTTAATAGAATTTATTTTGTTTCTGGAGTTTAGAAAAAAAGAAAAAATTAAAACTGAATGATAATCGAGAAAGGATTAAGAAATTATACATAAAAATTATACATTAATATGGTACAGGCAAAGTGAAGTGATATGGGTCCAAGTCCCAGCTGTACCAGCAGCTAGCTTTGGTCCTTGGCTTATTATTGCACCTGGGTGAAATCAGTTCCTAATCTACAAAATGAGAGAATTAGAATATATGTTCTTGGCTAGCAGGTTGATCCTGGAAGAAACAATTTTATGAATAGAATAATTTGTATATTGATAATTTATGTTTATGGTTGTCCATTGATAATAGGAACTGAAAACTTTATTAATTGTAAATATATGGGAGTTGTTTGCTTTCTGTGTTATTGTTCTCAAACAAGTAGTTAGTATTGGTCATAGTTGTATATGCCTCTATTTTTATTTTTATTTATTTATTTTTTATTTATTAAAGCTTTTTATTTGTATAACATATGTATGGGTAGTTCCCCAGCATTGATCTTTACAAAGCTTTCCATTACAAATTTTACCCCCAGTCCCCTTCTCTCCCCTAGATGGCAGGAAGTCCACTACATGTTAATAATGTTGAAATACTTGACAAGTTGTGCAAGAAAAATCCTATTTACAAGAAAAAAAAAGAAAATCAGAGAAATATGCCTCTATTTTTAGCTGACTTTTATTAGTATATAGTATTTCATGTGATATATAAGTGCAAACAATTAATCCTAATCACAGAATTATTTTTGGTGTTAAATTTGACCAGAAAAACCTCATTCAAGTGACAAGTCCTAGATTTTGGGGTATGACCTATGGCATATACATACAATTATACATATTCATCATTAATAAATGTCTTGTTTTTTGTGCGGTTGTTTTTCAGTCATGTCTGACTCTTTGTGATTTCATTTGGTGTTTTCTTGGCAAAAGATACTGCAGTGGCTGTTTTTTTTTTTTTTTCCCCTCTTGCTCAGATTTACAAATCAGAAACTAAAGTAAACAGAAGAAAAATGACTTAGCTAGGGTCACATAGCTAGTGTTTAAGACTGAATTTGAATTCATGAAGATATCTTCCTGATTTCAAGCCCTGTGTTCTATCCACTGCACCACCTAACTGCTCTAATAAATATATTCACATTAGTAAAAGTAAAAAAAAAATTTAAGAGAGATAAGGAAAGATGAAAAAGGAAGAAAAATTTGATATGCAGATAAAAAAAAGACAATAACATGCTAAGACAAAAAATTGGGTTGACAAATGTGGTGGAATAGAAAGGTATTTAAGCAAAGTAATTGTGTGAAAGTGAATAAAATTATAATAACTAGGTTAGGAAAGGAGTATATGGATAGCTTGGTGTACCTCAAAGATGTTAGTCTTGATCTAAAATTCTAATTTAAGGTCTGTATGTACTATGCTAATGAAATCGGTTACTTTATTTGAGAATATATTATAGAATCAGAAAGAAAGAAATCTACTTTTATTAAACAAGTTAAATTTAATTCTCAGCTAGTGACAGCTAGGTTCATAGGCTAGCTGGCATAATGGATAGTGACTGCACACTGTAGCTGAAGTCACAAAGACTTACATTCAAATCTTATCCTAAACACTTATTGTCTTGTGTTGCCATGGACAAATCATATAACCACTATTGGCCAAAGTTTCCTTATTTTAAAAAGAGGGATAATAAAGGTACCTGTCTCCCAGAATAGGAAAATAAAATTTGTTGTGAGAATATTGGCACTAGGTGGTACAGTGGTTAAAGAGCCTGATTCTAGGTAGGAGGACCTGAGTTCGAATTCAGCAGTGTACAGTTACTAGCTATGTGAACTTGGGCAAGGTGCTTAACCCTCATCTGTAAAATGAAGCAGAGAATTAAATGGCAAACTAATTCAATATCTTTGTTAAGAAATCCTAAGTGGCATCACAGAGTCAGACAGAATTAATTGTCTCAAGAAGACAAAAAAAAAGAATGTAAATGTTAAAAGTGGTATTTAAAGACTAACTGTTATCATTGCTAATTGAGTAGATGATTTAAAATAAGAAGTCCCCCATCTTTTATTGTTTATTAGTGGGGATAAACTTTGGCAATTTGTTTCTTGGTCTTGATACTTTATTTATTTATTAGAAGCTTCTGTGGATTTAGAAACCTAAGTCAGCTAGTGGCTTAAATTTTTACTTGGTTTGCTGAAGCCCAACTTTGTGAAATTGGAAAAATAATTAAAGTCTCATATCGAAGTGGGTATCATTAAAAATATTTCAAAATAAGTTCCACCAGTTTTATCCGGACATTGGTAAGGAATTAATTTCAGAGGAAAGATACCAGGAAAAGCTTACAGCATGTAGAAGTTTGGTTGATATTTGAAGGAGGGCAAGGAAAATAGAAGGTGGAGTATGGAGAGCATTCCAGGCATGGGGAACAGCCAGTGAAAATGCCTGGAATTAGCAGATGTACTTGAAGGTAAAATAAAGTCACCAATGTTAACTGCAGAGTATATGCTGGATTGCAAATTATGTGGAGACTGGAAAGGTAGGAAAGATACCAGATTATGAAGGGCCTTAAGAGCAAACAGTAATTTATTTTTGATCCTACAGGTGATAGGCAACATTGGAGTTATTGAATTGAAGGGAAGACTGACACAGTCAGACTCATGCTTTTGCCCTCATACATGGTCAATTTTTGTATAGGTTCCATGGACTGCTGAAAAAAAAGTAAACTCTCTACTGTCTCCATTCAACTTTCTCCATAGATCTATCATACCTAACTTTTCTAA
>JAJPUD010000460.1:623676-648707 GCA_023553655.1 Myrmecobius fasciatus | reverse complement strand
GCTGTTTTTTTCTGGATTTTTGTCTAAAGAAACCTCTGTATCTGAGGTCGTTTCTTTGCCTTGATAAAAGCTGTCTATGGTGAGAGCTCTCTTTTGCTTCTTCATCATTTTTTTTTTTTTAGACAGAGTGGATATCTCTTTAAGGTAGGGGGAAAAAAAAAAAAAACCCTAGGCTGAAGACGCTTTGCCCTGGGGCACTTCGGCGAGTTGACTTAAGGTGCTGGGCCGGTGGGGGCTAGGACTAAGTCCGAATTACTCCTTAAACAAGGCACAGACTCATGCTTTTGGATGCTCACTTTGACAGCTGAGTGGATGATGAACTGGAGTGAGGAAAGACTTTAGTCAGGGAGAACCTCCAGCAGACTACTGCAGTAGTTGAGGAATAAGATAATAAAATTCTGCACCAGGAGGGTGACAGAGTCAGAGGATAGGAGACATAATTGAGAGATGTTTTGAAGATAGAAATAACAGGTCTTGGCAACAGATTGGATATGGTGGTTCAGAGAGACTGAATAGCAGAGGATGAAGCCTAAGTTTCAAGCCTGGGTTATTGAGAGGATGGTAGTAGTCTAGGTAGTAGTAATAGGCAAGTTAGAGGAAAGATGATAAGTTTAGTTTTAGACATGGTGAGTTTGTAATTAAGAATTCTATGGGGTATCTAGTTTGAGAGAATAGGGGCAAGATAATAAGCATTTATTAAATGCCTATTATGTTGGGTGCTCTGCTTAAGTGCCTTGAAAACGTCTCATTTGATCTTCACAGCAACCCTTAAAAGTAAGTGCTATTCACAATTGTAGAAATATATATATATAGGAGAATTGCACATGTTTAGCATATATTGTATTACTTGACATCTAGGGGAAAGGGGGAATAAGGGGAAATTTGGAACACAAGTTTTTGAAAGAGTCAATATCAAAAAATCCATGCATGTGTTTTGAAAAATAAAGTTTTAATAAAATTTTTAAAAAGTAAGTGCTATTATTATTCCCCTTTTACAGTTGAGCAAACTGAGGCAGACAGAGCTTAATGGATTTGCTCAGGATCACATATATAGAGAGATGTTGAAAGAGAATACTTTTAAAAAATCCAAATTGAGATTAACTGCAAATTTCAGTAAAGAGGACAATGTGCTTCTTTAATGATGCTTGGATGTGTTGTATTAATGCAATTATTTTCATTTCTTGTTTACATCTTAAATGTGAACAGAAAAAGGCATAAATACTCATGAGAATGTAGTTAAAAACCAAACAAACATCAATTTAAGAAGCTCATTTTGGGAGGGACTGAAAAAAGAAATTAAATAGAAGAAAATGATAAAACAGGCTAACTTTTCTAAGGGGAAAAAGGGCAGATGCTGTTTGTGAATAGAATGGGGTATCATAAGCCTTAGCTAAACAGAGTGAATGCAAAAATAGTACTCTGTAATGATGATCTCAGGATGGAGAAATAAACCGTGAGTCAGATGTGGAGACATAATGTGCTATTTCACACTTAACTAAAAAACATTTCCTGTATCCACAAAACCAGTCTTCCATTGAGGAAAGAAAGAATCATAGCACTGTGAGGCAGCAGGGACAATTAAGTCTCAGAGGATAGGAAAATAGCTGAACAAAGTGAATATATGCCTCTCAAAAGAATCTGTGGGCATACTTACTAGAGGTGTGCTGTGTACCAGCTGGATGGAGTAGTATAGAGTACTGGCCTTGAGGACAGGAAGATGCGAATTCAAATCCTGCCTTTGATACTTATTAGCTTTGTGACTCCGAACAAGTCACTTACACCCTGTAAGCCTGTTTCCTCATTTATAAAATAATAATAATAATAATACATCCTACATAACAATTTTGGTGAGGATCAAATGAGATGACGAGTGTAAAGTGATTTGCAAACTTTAAAAATGCTATAGAACCATTCTGATATATTAAATTAATGGTTTGAGAATTAAATAGCAAATAGAAATCCTCATATATCTTGGTTAATTGATTAGTCATTTTATCTCTGTCTTCAAGTATTGCACTCTTCCCTCCTCTACCCCCAAAGAATTGTTTTGGGAGGAGACTATCCCCTCTGCCCCCCAATTCTATTTAGTTTCACCCAATAAGGATTTATTGAGCATCTGCTACATAAATACATAGCACAAGTGTTAGGTGCTGGGGATAGTGATTTTAAAGTAAAAGAGTCTTTATCTCCAAGGAGTTTAAATTTTGTTGGGGCAAACAACACATATACAGATAAGGAAATATAACCATGAAGTTTGGCAGTTAGGTGGCTCAGTGTGTAGAGCACTAGATAAAGACTCAATTTCCCAAGCTCAAATCTGACCTCAGACACTTACCAGCTCTGTGACCCTGGACAAGTCATTTAGTCCTGTTTGCTTTGTCTCTTCTGTAAACTTGTCTTGAGAAGGAAATAGCAAGCCACTCCAGGATCTCTGCCAAGAATACCTCAAAAGAGGTCATCAAGAGTAAGACACAACTGAAAACAACTAAACATTAACAACAAAACAAGTATTTCAAGTGCTTCATAACTTGGGGTGGGAGGTACTGATGATTAGGGGAAATCAGGAAAGGCTTTATGTGGCAGCTAGGAGTTGAACAGAGTCAGGAAAAGAAACTAGGGATTTTAAGAGGAGAGAACAGTTGATGTAATGACAACAAAAATCTAAAGACAAACACTATTAAAAGCTGTAAGAATTGTGATTGACCATTCATAATTCCATAGACTGATGAGGCACAGAGGAGATGGATTTGGAGTATACAATGAGACATATATACATGCATACCTATGCACATAGATCTATTTATATGCAACCATACGGGGATTTGTTTTGATTGACTATGCATAATTTTGTTAACAAAAAATTTGCTTTTTTTTTTTTAAGTGAGGTAGGTTGAGAGAAAAAAATCCATTTCTGTTCATTTTAAGAAGAGGTGAAATATTACATGTAGATGTGATCACTGTATTATTACTAATTTTACTTAATTGTTTTACCTTATTGGATGTCTCTCATAAAGGAGTAGTGTGCAGTAAAAACAAAACATATGAGTAAAAGGCTCACTGAAGGAAGTAGTGATTCAACGTGTTACTTTCCAGTTTGGTAAACAGTTCTCACATGAAAAAGAAAATGTATTTTTTGGATGTATAAATTTTTTATGTCCTTTCATATGTGTTTTCACATGTCTCTTTTACCCTAACTAATTAATTAATTGGTTGGGCTGTGATTTCAATTTATATTGAATTGAATAAGTATCTTCGACAACTTATTTCAGAATATTTAGTGAAGACCTTATTTTGTTGCAGATTAATAGTCAGCAGCATTATATGGGAGGGGTGATCATCTTGTAGAGCAAGTTAGGTTTGTCTTGGATTTTTTTTCAAGATTGCAAATGTGCGTCTTTGGGACTTTTTTTTTTTTTTAAAGCAGATAAGATGGCTGTCCATATGTCTGATATTTATTACGTGAAATAGATGCAGCAAGAAGTTAGAAGAAATCTTGAACAATATTAATCTTAGAGGAGATAAGCAGCAGGAATATAGAAGACCAAGATTCGGTCTGGAGAGCCTTTTACACATTTACTAGAAGGCTACATATACATTTGGCAACTCTGGTGCATATAGAAGAATTTATGTGCATATTTAGAAAGCTTTATGAGAAATTTCCACATGATGGCATTCTGTTTAAGCATCATGCTACAGCTGTAAAAAGCAGCAGAGTACTGGAAAACCTAGATAAGTACATTTGATTCAGGAAATTTATAAATCAGTAAATATTTATTAAGGGATATGTGATTAAAAAAAGGCTTTGGAGACAACTTTCAATAAAAAATTTTTAAACTTTTATATGTACCTCATAAAATTATATTTAGGACAATTCAAAATGATTTTCAGTGATAACTAAAGTCTTCTGTTTCTTCCTTGTAGTGAGAAGGTGAAACTGGTCTTCAGACTGCTAGGAAAATACACTCTCTTACCATTTCTAGATGGCTTTTCTTCAGTTGCAGAATTTGTGTTAGATCGTATATCTGTTGTCCCAGGACTGATCTATCATCATTCAGTTCACCTTGGAATGAGGAGCCTTTTGGCCATAATAATTATTAAAGACCATTTGTTTAGTTGTATTGGAATTGCAATCTCAGTAGATGGATGATGGTACCACATGATTGGAATTACCAATCTTTGAAGTGAATAGGGTTTCTTTTTTTTTTTTTTTGGAAAGGGGGTGCTAGGTCTGTGATTTGGCCTAGGATCATAGATACTAAGTTGGAAGGAAACTTAAATTGAGGCAAAAAAGGCTATGTGACTTGCCTATTGTCATATTGATAATGAGTTTCCAAAATAGGATTTTAATCCAGGTTCTTCTGACTTGAAGTCATTTCATTGTTGATCATACTAGAGAGTATGGGAATAAATGGGTTTTTCCTTAAAATGATCAGTAGCATCTATTTAAAACCATCAGCAAGCATCATATGTAATAGGGACAAACTAGAACCATTCGCAAAAAGATCAGGAGTGAAACAAGGCTGCCCACTGTCACCATTACTATTTAATATTGTATTAGAAATGTTAGCTTTGGCAGTGAGAAGGAAAAGAGATTAAAGGAATTAGAGTAGGTAATGAGGAGACCAAATTATCACTCTTTGCAGATGATATACTTAGAGAACCCTAGAGACTCAATTAAAAAACTACTAGAAACAATTAGCAAAGTTGCAGGATTCAAAATAAATCCACATAAGTCATTAGCATTTTTTATATATTACCAGAAAAGTTCAGCAGCAAGAGATACAAAAAGAAATTCCATTCAGAATAACTGTTGATAGTATAAAATATTTGAGAATCTGTTTGTCAAGGCAGGAACTCTATGAACTGAACTACAAAATACTTTCCACACAAATAAAGTCAGACCTAATCAAGTACTCATGGATAGGCTGAACAAATATAATAAAAATGACAATACTACCTGAATTAATTTTACTTATTTAATGTCATACCAATCAAACTCCCAAGAAATTATTTTACAGATCTAGAAAAAATAGTAAACTTCATCTGGAAGAACAAAAGGTCAAGAATTTCAAGGGAATCAATGGAAAAAAATGCTGATGAAGGTGGCATAGCTGTGCCAGATCTAAAACTATATTATAAAGCAGCAGTCATCAAAACCACTTGGTACTGGCTAAGAAATAGAGTAGTCAGTCGATCAGTAGAATAGGATAGGATCACAGGACAAACTAGGCAATAACTGTAGCAATCTAGGGTTTGACAAACCCAAAGACCCCAGCTTTTGGGATAAGAACTCACTTTTTGACAAAAACTGCTAGGGAAATTGGAAACTAGTATGGAAGAAATTAGGGCTTGACCCACATCTAACACTACATCCCAAGATAAGATCTAAATGGGTTCATGATTTAGACATAAAGAGTGATATTATAAGCAAATTAGAGGAACATAGGATAGTTTACCTCTCAGACCTGTGGAGAAGGAATAAATTTGTGTCCAAAGAAGAACTGGAACTCTTAATTGAACACCAGATAGATAACTTTGATTATATTAAGTTAAAAAGTTTTTGTACAAACAAAACTAATGCAGACAAGATTAGGAGGAAGCAATAAATTGGGAAATCATTTTTACATTTAAGGCCTCATTTCTAAAATATATAGAGAATTGTCTCATATTTATAAGAATTCAAACCACTCTCTAATCGATAAATAGTCAAAGGATATGAACAGACAATTTTCAGATGATGAAATTAAAACCATCTGTAGTCATATGAAAAGTGCTCCAAATCACTATTGATCAGAGAAATGCAAATTAAGACAACTCTGAGATACCACTACACACCTGTCAGGTAGACTAAGATGACAGGAAAAGATAGTGGGAAAACTTGGGACATTGATACATTGTTGGTGAAGCTGTGAAGAAATCCAGCCATTCTGGAGAGCAATTTGGAGCTATGCTCAAAAAGTTATCAAACTGTGCATTCCCTTTGACCCAGCAGTGTTTCTACTGGGCCTCTATACCAAAGAGATCTTAAAGGAGGGAAAGGGACCCATATGTGCAAAAATGTGTGTGGCAGCCCTTTTTGTAGTGGCTAGAAACTGGAAACTGAAGGGATGCCCATCAATTGGAGAATGGCTGAATAAACTATGGTATATGAATGTTATGGAATATTATTGTTCTGTAAGAAATGACCAGCAGGATGATTTCAGAGAGGCCTGGAGAGACTTGCATGAACTGCTGCTGAGTGAAATGAGCAGAACCAGGAGATCATTATGCACGGCAACAACAAGGCTAAATGATGATCAATTCTGAAGGACATGGTTCTCTTCAACAATGAAATATTTCAAACCAGTTCCAGTTGTTCAGTGATGAAGAAAACCATATATACTCAGGGAGAGGCCTGTGGGATCTGAGGGTGGACCAAAACAATAGCATTTTCACGCTCTCTATTGATGTTTGCTTGCATTATGTTTTCCTTCTCAGATTTTTTTTTCTTGTACAGCAAGATTATTGTATAAATATGTATACATATATTTGATTTGTAAAGTATTTTAACATAATTAACATGTGTTAGACTTCCTGCCACCTAGGGGAGGGGGTGGGAGGAAGCAGGGAAAAATTTGTAACAGAAAGCTTTGCAAGGGTCAATGTTGAAAAATTACCCACGCATATGTTTTGCAAATAAAAAGCTTTAATTTAAAAAAAAAAAAGAAAGAAAACATCAAGTTGTTTGTATTTACAGTCTTTGAAAATTACTCTGTTCTTTTCTTGAGGAAGGCAAGACGGAAGATCATAATGGGACAAGAAGAGAAAATGAATAGAAGATAGTCTGAATTACTAGCATTGATGGATAATAGCATCTCGAGAGACAGTTCTCCTCTGATCTCCATAGAAATTGCCCTCCTTTGCTCTGAGTTTTTGGATAGGCCTTAAATGACTGACATTGTTGGTGATTTAGACACTTAGTCTGTAAGAAGCCAAAAAGATGGAAGTGAGCACACTGACAGTTAAATAGCCAAGCCCCTGGTATTCCACTTTCTTTTGAAAAACCTATTTAAGGCACTCTACTAGAATAACTCAGAATTTGGAGCTGAGGTCTGAGAAATTGGATACTAAGGATAAAAGTATGGTTGTGGTTTGTTTTATTTTGTTTATATTGGAAGAAAAGCCAATGATTCATATCCATTCATCATGGCATCAGTCTTATTACCTGTTCTTGTAAGAGCAATTATTTGCACTTTTAAATCTTATGGAATATTAGTGGTGTTAGTTCTTGTATCCCAAGGTGCTCCCTATGCCATAGACTTGTTTTGTGATCAAAAGTTGGTCTGCCTGTGACTGTTTTCAGGTTTGTTCTGTCAGTTCTTCACATCATCCAGACCCCTGAACTGGAAACATCTTGTCAACTGTGCACTGTTTAATATTCTGCATAAATTAAACTACTTTAACATGTTTAGAGCTCAAATGGAAGCAGTGCTTTTTGCTTGACAAGGTCAAGGTGGGTTTTTATATCTAACATATCTTCTGTCTTGTTCACTCTTGGCTGATAGGGCAGTCTCTGTGTAGTTGGCATTGTGTAGATGAAGCCACTGGTGTAACATATCAAATGAGAGCAGTCTTTGGTAATAGTAAAGTGTACAAACAGAAGATATTAATATTACTGATAACATATCTCACCAAGCCTGTGGAAGTTAGAAACATGGGCCAGAGGAGCAAATTTGTTTTCAGAAGCCAGAGGGATGTTATGCAGAGTCTCACAGTTCAGATTTGTAATTGGGATCAGTTTCTGTTAGAAGAAAATGGAGTTTGGAAAGACACGGTTTTCAGTTGTTAAAATCAATGAAATTAAAACAGCAGCTGCTTGTAAAAGTTAATTTTATTTGACATCTGCCTTGGGTCTAGTGATATAAGCTCTGGTTCTGGCAAGCAGACTTTGTTCATTAAAAACTGTATCCTTCATTACTGCGAGATCTGTTGATATGAAATAATTTGTAGATGGAGCAGAAGTTGATGCTATTGAATTATTTGGTTTACATAAACATAAGCTGTCCATTGAAATGAATATATTTGAAACTTTGTGACTGAGATTACAAATAAACTTTTGGTGATTTTAGGTAATTTGTTTCATTTGTGTTAGGCATCAGTGATGAATTGCAAAGTATCCCTGAAAGTTTTCATAATGATTGATTGCAATCAGACCATCATCATCATCATCTGTAAAATTGTTTTAAATCTGTATTTCATTGGTATTGGGAATGTCTAGTGGGGAACTCCTTCCTCTAATATATATTGCCACCTGTTAGGTAATTTATAATTTTAGAGAGTATTTTTGGGCACTTTCTCAGGGTCACTTAGTATGTATCAGAGGCGGAACATGAACTTAGGTTTTCCTGGTTTCAAGGCAGCTGGTGACAGTGGATAGAGCTTTCTTCTGGAGTCAGGAAAACTGAGTTTGTATCTCTTCTTAGACAAGTCCTGACTGTGTGACGTCTGGCAAGTCATTTAATCTCTTTTTTGCCTCAGTTTCTTGTAAAATGAGGATAGTATTAGTGCCTACTTCTTCAGGGTTTTTGTGAAGATTAACATAAAAATTGCATAGCACAAAGCTTGGAGTATAGTTGGTGCTATATGAATTCTTATTCTATGTTTTCAAGGGGCTACTCTTTATTTACTATATCAGAGATGGTAAGCTTGTGCTGATGGGCTCAATTGGTCCATAAAACTCCTAAGTGTAATTGAACCAAATTAAAATATAATTGGGAAATGTTTAATGAAATAAATAAAAATACTGTACAACACAGACAGTGTTGACTTGTGATTTTCTAAGTCAGTATACCTCCTGCAGGGATCCCTGTCTATTTGAGTTTGATATTACACTGCTTCTCTTTAATCATTACAAAAATATAAATGTGTACTTCTCTCAGAGAAATGGGAGACAGTACAGTTAATAGGATTAAATGGGAATTATTAGATCTTGGGATCTCAGATTTAGATCTGGAAGGGACTTGGAAGCCATCTATTTCCCCCACCCCTTATTTTAGAGATGATTATACTGAGGTCCAGAGAGGTTCTGTGACATGCCTCAATTCACCCAGGTGGTAACTGCTAGGTAACCAGTTGCTCTGGTCTCCAAACCAGGGTTCTTTACATTTTACCTGAGGTTTCTTAGTTGTCTTTGTTCAAGTAGTAAAATGTTGGTACGTGTGGAAAAAAGGATTTTGCTGACTGCTCATCTTGAATTTTTTCAAGGTACGATTTCAATATTAGTGTAGATTGTCATTCATTTAGTTCCTCCTGGATTTTTCAGAGAGGCTGAAGTGAGCAAGAGAGGGTAAAAGTACCAAAGAATAAAATTGAGTAATATTTTCCAAGTAAACATTGTTTTGCTGTCATTTTTATGTGTTTTAATTTAACCAGTATTAGGTGAGCAATTCAGAGTGAAGGGATTTATTATTTGAAAGTGAAGCCAGGCTTCCTTCCGGTTTTTCATTTTCAACTGATTGAGGCCCTTTTGTTTTCAAAATTTCTGTTTACTCCAGAGAACCATTTACCGTATTTTCCCATGCATTCTCCCCTTTCTTGAAGGATTGGGTCTGTCCCTCTATCTTCTCTGTTTTTTTGGGGGAAAGTCATTAAAAATGTTTTCTTTCTCCTATGCACTTCAGTGCTTTTGGGGAATGTTGCTTCTGCTATAAAATAGCAGCAGACTAGCAGCACCTTTTCCCTCTGGTTTTGAAAAACACTTATTCAGCCTCTTTGCTGGTGGCAAAGTGGTTTCTTTCCTAACAACTTTCACTTCAAGGAAGATTCATTTAACTTGAGAGAAGGAAAAAAGGGTTAAATTAGAGGCTCATCTGATTGCTTAATTATCTTAAAGACCTAACACTTTGCAGCTGACATTTTTCTACTATGGTAGCTCTGGCTTGATAATTCTGGGGCCTTGTCAGGCATATCCAAGTAATACAGCCACAGAATCTCAGAATTGGGAAGGAACATAGAGGATATCTGTTCATTCTGTAACTGAACAGGGATCCCATTTTCAGATGTCTTTAAAAAGTTCTCCACTGTCTAAAGACTTTTAGTAATAGAAGACCATTCACCTACCAGTTGGGTCAACAACATTTATTAAGGGTCCATTGTGTGCAGAACACTACGAGGAGGTTCTTTGCCCTAAAATAGCAAGAATATGGAATAAAAATATCATGAGGAAAATGAAGAATTAATAGAGCCCCTTCAGCCTGGGTACTTACTTTTACATGCTGTGTTCAATAGCCTCATAGAGCGATAAGAGATTTTAGGATAGTTCTAATTGTTAGGGAATGTGTTTTGTTATAAGAATTCTAAATCTTTGTCACTACAAGTTTTACCCACTGCCCTCAGAGGCCAACTAAATTTAACAAATCATCCTTCTTCCATAAGTTTTTCAGATACCCAAAAATAGTGCATGGTCTTTGACATTTTTTTAGGTTAAGCCTTCCCAGTTCCCTCAACCACTTTTATGTATCTGACATCTTTCTTTTTCATCCTCCTCTAAATGAGTTCCAAGTTGTCAGTGATTTTTCTAAATATGTAGCTGAAATGGAACACAGAACTCCAGATATCCTCAGATCAGGGCAACAGGATTATTTAGGCAGTCAACAGTCAAGGTATTTATTAAGCACCGACTATGTGGAAGAAAGGAAGGGAACAAACATTTATTAAGTGCCTATTATATGCTGAGAACTTTATATTTATGCTCTCATTTGAGTATCATAATAACTTTGGGAGGTAGGAGCTATTTTTAATCCTATTTCTCCACTCTTATTTTACAGTTGAGGAAACTCAAGCACAGAGGTTAAGTGACTTGCCTAACAGTCACACAGCTAGTGTCTGAGGCTTCAGAACTGTGTGTTGGGACAGAAAGAGGGAAAATAAAATAAAACAAATAAACAAAACACTTCATAGGTCCTGCTTTCACAGTCAATTGGGAGCAGTGATTTTAAAAGAACTGTACATTTTCCTTGCTATGAGCATTTTATTTCTATGAATGTAAGCTAACTCACATTAATTTTTTTAGGCTACTGTGTCACCTCTCCCCTCCCCCTTTCTCCTTTTAAACATAAAATGTTAACTTCCACTGACAAATTTAGATATTCAAGGTAATGCATAAGAAAAAGAAATATAAAAATTGGCATGTAAAATTAAACAAGGAAATTTAGGAGACTGTAAATGTTTGCATGTGCTTTTAAGTTCTGATATTAATCTGTTATTAATACCCATCCCAGATAAGCATATATTAACTTTAATATAGTAGTTACTTCTTTGCTTCTATTTTGTTTTAACCTTTTTTTTTTTTACCACTCCCAACCTTTTCCACTGATATGGCATACATTTTTTAAAAATTATTTTTAATAACATAATTGTGTTCAGTTTCTACATTGTTTTTATGGTCTTCCTTTCTTTGTGCTACATGCATGCAAATCTTCCCATATTTTGTTTGGGACATCTTGTATAATGCAAGCTGGGTGGCATAGTGGAGAGACCACTGGTCCAGGTAACTGACTTAATGATTGCCTGGTCCTGGGCAAGTCTAGAAATAAATAATTTCACATTATTTAAATTGTAAGGAAGATGCTATGCAAACCCCAAGGTATTACATAAGTCAGAGCAATTATTATTAAATTGTAGGACTTAATTACTGAACATATAACTAAATGCTCACTCTATTGTAAGGGAAAATGTTGGGTTTTGTTTTATACTTTAAAATTTACTAAGTGCTTTGCATATATTACTTCATTTGTACTCATGACCTAAAAGAAGACTTCCTCCTTTCCAAGAATTCACAATGTACAAGGACAGATGATAGTAACACATAACTATGCTATATATGAGGTTATATAATAAAGAATTTGCCATTTGGAAGGAGATAACTTCTTAAAATAGTATAGTTACTTTCAAAAACGTTAGTAGCACATTTTGTTCTTTATTTGTAATTAATGCAAATTTTTAAAATTGTTAGCACTATCATTTAAATGTAATCAATTTTATATCTGAATGACATGCAAACATAGCTGTCATTTTTTTCTACTATTAAATTTTAATTTAATAATCAAAAAGAGATCACCTAATGTGGGCAGATTTCCATTTATGAATGATTTCAAAATATGACATTTTAAACTTCTCAGTATTTTCTGATATAGCCAAATTAATATTTACAACTCCATATAGTTTTTAACTACATATTTATTTTCTATAGACTTCGTACTTTTTATATAATTTATATTATACCTCTTCTAAGACAGGTGTACAGGAGAGAAACCTGCAGTTGGAGTCAGGAAAGCCTGAGTTCAAATATGGTCTCAGACATATATTGTCTATGTCATAAGTCAGTTTTCCTCTTTCAGTCTCATTTTTCTTGTCAGTAAAAGAGTAATAGTAATAATAATAATAATAATAATATGTGCCAAATAGGCTTGTTTCGAGAATCAAATGAGATAGCTTATAAAATGTTTTGTAGACCTTAAATTGCTATATAAGTTGTAGCTATTATTATTTTATTACATATAACACTAGTTTCTGTCTTCCACTGTACTCCTCCTTGATGGATTCAAGTGAGTAATTAGATATTTGCAATCATCCCAGGTTTTTTTTTTTTTCTCACAGTAGATTAAGTTGTCTAATTCATATTGGTATTTTAAGGTCTCCTAAAGTCCCTTGACTGAAGTACCTCATTTCCCCTCATAATTTTAGTCTTTTTTTTTTTTAATTTAACTACCTGAAGAATAGCATTGCTATTTTCCTCTTTATCTTTTTAAAAAATCACAAACTTAATCATCAGTAAACACGAATATTTTAGTATATAACAGAGGATTGTAGTTGAAATTGTGAACTTATGATTTTTAAAAATAGCTTATGTTAAATGCAATAGGAGACTATCAAAGTCATGTAGTTTGTTTTCTTCTGAACTTTTTTTTTGTTTCATTCTGTGTATTTTTAAATGTTTTATTGTTATTCCTTTATATAAATTTCCATCACTGCTTACTTTTTTAAAAAAGCATGTCTTGGAGAATATTATATTAAAATATCACACTAATATTTGAAGTCTCTTGTAAAAGAAAAATGAAAACTGAATTTGTGACAAGTGAAATCCTTACTTCTCTAGAGAGAGAATAAAAATGTTCTGTTGCTAGGTTCTTGCCAACAGTTTCATTTTTGTCTTTAATTTATTCAGCTAAGTGGCATAGTGTTTAGAGAGCTGTATTTGTAATCCCAAGAACTGGTCAGATTTATGCCTCTGAGAATTCCTAGCTGTGTGACTTTGTGTAAATCACTGAATCTTTTTACCTTGTTTCCTTATTTGTAAAATGGAGATGAAAGGACTGACTATAAAGAATTGTCATGAGTACAAATAAAGTAATATATGCAAAGCACTTAGTAAATTTTAAAGTATAAAACAAATGTTAGTAATGATAATGGTGATGGTAAAGGTGAAGAAGAAAAAAGTGATGATAAACATGTTAATCTTTAAAAATTTCCTTTTCTAAGTAGTTAGGGTGGCCATACTTTATTCCCTGATCTTAATTTTAGCAGTTAACTTTTTTTTGGTAGTATCTATGACTGGTTTCCACATGGGAGGGTGAGGAGGGAAGGTTGCATTATAAAATTTAAACTAAACATAATATATTATCATTTTAAAACCATATAATATTTTGGTGAGTTTTTTTTTGGTGAACTTTTTATTAGGCTTGCTGCCATAATAGGATTGCTCATTTGATACTTCATGGATATGACCTGTTGTCCCTTGCCCAACATAGATGTTACAAAATTATATAAATCTTCCCACCAAAGGAAATCCAGATAATCAACTAATCTGCTACTACCAAAAATAACTTTCATTTAAATTTTAGTCCATATATTATTGTTCTGTGAGAAACGACCAGCAGGATGATTTCAGAGAGCCCTGGAGAGACTTGCATGGACTGAAACAAACAGAACCAGGAGATCATTATACACAGTAACAGCAAGATTATACAATGATCAGTTCTGATGGACATGGCTCTCTTCAACAATGAAATGTCTCAAACCAGTTCCAATTGTTCAGTGAAGAAAGCCATATACACTCAGAGAGAGGGATGTGAAATGTGGACCACAACATAACATTTTCACGCTCTCTATCGATGTTTGTTTGCATTGGGTTTCCTTTCTCAGATATTTTTTGTTCATGTAGATACGATTGTTCTTGCACAACAAAATAAGTGTGGAAATATGTATACATATATTTGACTTGTCAAGTATTTTAATATAATTAAAAATAAATAAATAAATTTTATTCCATTGGACTGCCTTTGCCTTTCTTCATATACATAATGAATGCTTAATAAGTGTTTACTGAATAACTGATTCAAAATAATAAATATTAATTAATTGTCTACAATATGTTAGATCTCAAACTAAGCACTAGAGACACAGAAATGCTCATTGTCTTCAAGAAACTAATAATTTAATAAGGAGAATAAAAGTTGAATGGAAAAATTTAGAACTGTTAACTATAGTCAGACTGAGATGAGGCATGAAATATTGGAATTGTGTACTTTTTAAGAGAGAAATCAGTTTAATTCAACTTTGAAGACATTGTTTTTACTGTGTATGAAGATTTAAAGTATTGGGCACCAAACATAACCCCTTCCACCTCCACCCCCTTCTCCCAACCCCCATCAATCCTCAAGAAGCTTACATTCTACTGGTTAAAGGGATGTAGGTATTTATTTATGGTTTTTTCCCCCTGAGGCAATTGAGGGTAAGTGACTTGCCCAGGGTCACACAACATGGAAGTGTCTGAAATCACATTTGAACTCAAGTCCTCCTGACTTCAGGGCTTGGGCTCTATCCATTGTGTCACCTAGCTGCTCCGCATGTATTTATGTTATAAGAATCTCTGTGTCTATCATTGTCTCTTTCTCTCTCTTTTTTTTCTCTCTCTCCCTTCTTCTCCCCCTCACATTCTCAATGTATTGATGGTGATTCCAGTACATGTTCACTATATTGTGAAGACCTGACCTTTTGACAATAATAAGAATAATAAGAAATAAACAGTAAATCATGTCAAGTTTTATTTCCATTTTAAAAAACAAAAAATCCTAGAGGAAAAAAACCCTGCAACATCATACAAACCTATTTCACCTTCAGACATCTAAGTTGTGACAGGTCTTTTGTATTCTCTTCATTCTTGACTGATTAGCTTTTCAAGGGCATTTCCTTAACTCTCAAATGCAGAATTAAATTAAAAAAAATTAACCAGAGGAGATATGTAGTTATACAGTAGTAGAAGGGTTTTTAGGTTGAAAATATTGTCATCATACAGAGGAATGAATGAATGAAAAGCTAATTGTTTTTATTGTGCATTAATCTAGATTTAGTTTTTAGAGTAGACAGATTAGAATACTTCATACTAAAATATAGATTTGACTGGTTTCATTTGTTCTTGAGAGTACAATTGAAAATTCACATCTCTTAAGGTTAACATATATATATTGATGAGAAAATACATGTAAATAACTTTGCATACCACAAAGTGCTATGCAAACATTCATTGTCATAATTATTTCATGAGAAAAGCTCTGCGTTTGAAGTCAAGCATTTGAGTTCAAATTAAACTCTATCACTGCACCTTCCACTTAACCTTTGTAACTCAGAAAAAATCATTTAACCTCTCTAGGTCTTAGTTTCCTCATCTGTATTATAAGAGAGTTGAACTTTAAGGTCTCTTCCACTTCTAAATTTGTGATCCTGTGATTTTTTTTAACTTTTTAAGGTGATGGAATTGTCACTTGTGAAGTTATGTTGACAAGTTTTGAAATAAAGTTTATAATCTAGCTACTTGCTCCATGTAGGCAGCTGATAGTCCCATTTAAAATGGGACTTTTTAAAAAATAGTCCCATTTTAAATAAATTTGAATAAGGTTTCTACTGCTGAATAGTGTGGTAGAAAGAATTCTGAATTAGAAACTAGATGCTGTGTTGGCCACATATTGTATCTTATTTTGGGTAAGTCATTTACTTTGTCATCCTTAGTTTCTTTTTCTGTTATATGCAAATAAAAATTTTTGTAGTATTTCCTCATAGAGTGATTGTAAGAGGTAATATGAGGCTCAAATGATGTAATGGATGCCAAACACTGCAAATCTTAAAGCACTACACAAATGCTAGTTTTGTTGTTATCGTTATTATTCATATTTATTGTCCTATAGTTACCAGGCCTCCACTCTGGGGATTGCTTCATATCATAGATATGATATTCCTATTGAGCTCATACAGTATTTAAAATAGGTTCAGAATGGTTGGATCAATCACAACTCTATCAACAATGTATTAATGTCTCAGTTTTCCCACATCCCCTCCAACATTTATTATTATCTTTTCCTGTCATTTTAGCCAGTCTGAGAGGTGTGAAATGATAGTTGGTGAATATTTAACAAGACTCTCCAGGAAAAATAATGAGTGCATACACATTTTAAATCTGCACTATTATTACTTTCTTAAGTCCAGACAACTAACAGAACAGTAAATTTAGGCCAGATTTCTAATAGTTGTTGATTTCTGAAGTATGAATGCTTATTACTGAAAATTTAACATTAGCTCCTGCAAGCTGGTTAGAGGTGGCTCTAGAATATACCTGTTTGAAAGGAAAGAATTTTTTAAAATTTAAAGATCTAAACAAATCTAAGTTGTTGTAATAGTAGTGAGGACCAATCAACACGCTTTTTAAAGTGCCTTTTATATGCCAATGACTGCTAAGTGCTGGGGATATAAAGATAATGAATGTAACACTACTCACAGTGAGTTTAATTTCTAAGGGGAAAAACAAGGACAGAAATAAGTATGTAAAAATTAAATATAAAGAGAGTAAACATTTTTATTTCCTTGATCCCAAGGTGATTTGTTTAGGAATCTTGTTATATACCTTGGTTTTACTATTTCAAGGACTCTGTGTACTCTTTTGCAAAATGATAGAATCGGATTAGAACAGTGAGTGGTTTGTCATGGACCTCTGGCAGTCTGGTGAGGTTTGCGGGTTCCTTTTCAGAAAAGTGTTTTCCTTCTTTCCTTCCTTCCTTCCTTCCTTCCTTCCTTCCTTCCTTCCTTCCTTCCTTCCTTCCTTCCTTCCTTCCTTCCTTCCTTCCTTCCTTCCTTCCTTCTGAATGATTTTTCTACGTTGACTTTGGCAAAACTTTTTTTTTGGGTTCCAAACTTTTCCCCTTCTTCCCCCCACCCCTAGATGACAGGTAGTCTAATACATGTTAAATATGCTAAATTATATGACAAATCCAATATATGTATACATATCTATACAGTTATCTTATTGCACAAGAAACATCGGATCTAGAAAGAAAAAAAAAACAAAGAAGGAAAACAAAATGCAAGGACATATTCACAGAAAGCGTTAAAATTCTGTGTTGTAGTCCATACTCAGATTCCACAGATCTCTCTCTGGGTGTATATGGCTTTCTTCACTGAACAATAGGAACTGGTTTGAATCACATCATTGTTGAAGTGAACCATGTCCATCAGAATTGATCATCATATAGTCTTGTTGCTGTGTATAATGTTCTCTTGGTTCTGCTCGTTTCACTCAGCATCAGTTCATGCAAGTCTCTCCAGGCCTCTCTGAAATCATCCTGCTGGTCGTTTCTTACAAAACAATAATATTCCATAACATTCATATACCATAATTTATTCAGCCATTCTCCACTTGATGGGCATCCTTTCAATTTCCAGTTTCTTGCCAGTACAAAAAGGGCTGCCACAAACATTTTTGCACATGTGGGTCCCTTTTCCTCCTTTAAAATCTCTTTGGGATATAGGCCCAGTAGAAACACTGCTGGGTCAAATGGTATGCACAGTTTGATAACTTTTTGAGCATAGTTCCAGATTGCTCTCCAGAATGGTTGGATCCATTCACGGTTCCACCAACAATATATCAGTGTCCCAGTTTTCCCACATCCCTCCAACATTCATCATTATCTTTTCCTGTCATCTTAGCCAATCTGACAGGTGTGTAGTGGCACCTCAGAGTTGTCTTAATTTGCATTTCTCTGATCAATAGTGATTTGGAGCACCTTTTCATGTGACTAGAAATAGTTTCAATTTCATCTGAAAATTGTCTGTTCATATCTTTTGACCATTTATCAATTGGAGAATGGCTTGAATTCTTATATATTTGAGTCAATTCTGTATATATTTTAGAAATGAGGTCTTTATCAGAATCTTTGAATGTAAAAATGTTTTCCCAGTTTATTGCTTCCCTTCTAATCTTGTCTGCATTCATTTTGTTTGTACAAAAACTTTTTAACTTGATATAGTCAAAATTATCTATTTTGTGATGGATGATGATCTCTAGTTCTTCTTTGGTCACAAATTCCTTTCCCCTCCACAGGTCTGAGAGGTAAACCATCCTACATTGTTCTAATTTGTTTATAATATCATTCTTTATGCCTAGACCATGAATCCATTTCGACCTTATCTTGGTATATGGTGTTAGGTGCGGGTCAATGCCTAGTTTCTTCCATACTAGTTTCCAATTTTCCCAGCAGGTTTTGTTAAATAGTGAGTTTTTATCCCAGATGCTGGGGTCTTTCGTTTTATCAAACACTTGATTACTGTTGTTATTGACTATTTTGTCCTGTGAACCTAACCTATTCCACTGATTCACTATTCTATTTCTTAGCCAGTACCAAATGGTTTTGATGACCACTGCTTTATAATATAGCTTTAGATCTGGTACATCTAGGCCACCCTCATTTGCTTTTTTTTTTTCCCCCATTAATTCCCTTGAAATTCTTGACCTTTTGTTTTTCCAGACGAATTTTGTTTTTGTTTTTTGTAGGTCAGTAAAATAATGTCTTGGGAGTTTGATTGATATAGCACTAAATAAATACATAAATTTAGGTAGTATTGTCATCTTTATTATATTCGCTCGACCTATCCAAGTGTACTTGATATTTTTCCAATTGTTTATATCTGACTTTATTTGTGTGGAGAGTGTTTTGCAGAACAGTGTTTTTCAAGGCATAAAATTTTCAAGGTATAGAATAAAAAAGGAAGTGATTTGTTGAAATAATAGTTATCAAAATTTTTAAGAAAGGTCATAGAACCTAGAACTCCTCAACTCTATGATCTTTAAAGACCTTATTAGATCCAAATCCTAGGTTCTGAATCCAAGTCCCAAAGAGTTCACTATGTGCCTCTCAATGTTATTTTCATTACAAGTTTTAAGAGTTTTATCACACTGAGATCTTAGAAAGGACTCAGTTACTCCTAGGAAGACTGTTGCTCTATTTTTTGCTAGCATCAATTCTGGTGTATTTTCTGCTGTTCTTTGTATTATCTCCTATTCTTCTGGGCTATCATCTTCTACTTGATAAACTCTATTAACTTTTTTTTTTTTTTCTTTTTGCTGAGGCAATTGGGGTTAAGTGACTTGCCCAGGGTCACACAGCTAGGAAGTGTCTGAGACCAGATTTGAACTCAGGTCTTCCTGACTTCAGGGCTGGTGCTCTAACCACTGCGCCACCTAGCTGCCCCAACTCTATTAACTTTTGAGGATAGATCCACAGCTGGCCCTCAAAATGAGAGTCTTTTGTATTTGGGCCAGTGATCACACCTCTTTTTTCAGCGCTTTAGTCCTGAGGTTCCCCTTTAAGGATAGCTCTTTTGGTTTTTCCACTTTGCCCCTTCTCTGCGTTTGACCTCAGCCATTCACCATCACTGAGCCTTGTTTTTTCCCTGCCTCTGGAATTTTCTCTGAATCAACACAGAAACTTGCTTAGGAGTAGTCTTTTGTTTCCCTCTTGCAGATTGACACACCCTTGCTAGGGAATCTTTTCTCTAGAGCTGACTTCCATCTTAACACTGGATTGACCATGGTGGTAATGAGCATGACTTCTGAGCTTGCATTTGACAAACCTGTATTTCTGCCAAACTTGTTTTGCCTTTTGGAGAAGATGCAGTGTCTTTCCCCAAAGAACCTGGTGCTCCAGAGCTGCCAGACTGCCCTAGATGATCTTTGGTTCACTGCCATGAGCAAACATTTAAAACTATGCACAGGAAACAAAAAGCTTGAATATCCAGTTTCTAGAATGTTGTGATGGGCTGTCACAGGACCTTAAATTTACAGCTGGAGGAGACCACAGAGATCAATCAGTTCAACTTCTTCAATTTTCAGACCCTGAATACATAAATGAGTTACCCACAGTCACTCAGAGACGAAATGGGAGGACCAGGATAGCAACTCACTCCCTCTAACTCCACATTCAACATTCTTTTCACCAGACTATGTGGTTTCTCATAGTAAACCTGATTATTTTTCAAGTGGGCAAAAAAAGGGAAGATATCTCATTTCCTTTTGATAGTATGGGAAATAAAGCTCCACATTTCATTTGGGGAGGTCTTGAGTGAAAAGGATGGACAGGGAGAATCAAAGGATGAAGAAGATTGGGTGTTACTGTTATGTAGCGTTATGTAGCTTAAATATGATTAGTAGTCTAACATTTTGAATAAATTTGACCAGATTACATTAAATACTTTTTATAAGTTTGATAGTTTCTTACGAATAAATAGTTGTCGAAATCAAAGGCTATTTTTTCCCTTTTTCTCCCTTATATGGAAACTATTTTGATTTAACTCTTAAGTTAAAAAAAATATAAAAATTTCTTAACATTGGTCTGTTTCACTACTGTATATTTGTTCGTCATAAATCTTACTACAACTTAATATTCATTAAATTCAATCTGGCATTTAATGTCTTTCATAGACAAACTCCATCTTACTATTTCAGATTTGTTCTACATGATCACATTACTTCCTTTAACATACTGTGCTCCTGCTAAACTGACCTGCTTACTGTTCCTTGAACTCTGTGTTCTGTCACACATTCTTCTCCCAAGTACAGGCAGGCTGTTCTCCAGTTTGGAGTGCTTTCTCACCTTTGCCTCTTAGAATCCTTAGCTACTTTCAAGTCTTGTTTTAGGTGTTACCTCTTAAAATGATCCTCATCCTCTTCATTTTCATTTTTCATGCTTTCTTCAATCTTACAGGATCCAGATAGGAAAGGAGTGAACCTGTGATAATTAGGTTGGTAGGTCTTGATGAACCAAGGGATTCCTGGTTTTAAGGCTAGATCTCTATTCCTCATACAAGAGGCCTCTCATTTTGAATTCATGTCATGCTGTGAACTCAGATATTATATTTAATTATCCTTTTCTATGTTTCTTCTCCCTGATAAAATGTAATGTAAACTACTCGAGGCTAAGAACTGATTTTGGATTGATTTATCTTTATATCACTAATACCTAGATACAAGTTATTGAAAATTTTAGTTATTTAATGCCTTTTAAAAAATTGAACTGAATTGAACTAGCCAGTCAGAAATTTGCCTGTGCCTTATACCAAATTCTTCCTTTTTGTAGATTTCTGCAAAACTGGGAATGATAGTTATATTTAACTTTTCAACTTTATTTCCTTTTTTTTTTTGAATTACTGAGAAAACTCAGCAACTGTAGGTATAGTCAGTTATTTTCCATCCTGTTAACTGAAATATGATTCCCCCTGACAAAAGGAGGTGTGTGTCTGTATGTCTGTGTATGTGTAGAGATACTTTTGCATTTAGATATTGAAATGATTTTACTGATTTTACTTATATTTGCTGATATTTCTGATAAAAATTTTATTTTCTTATAGTTAACAGCGAGGTCACTGCCATCTGTGCAATCTGATGAACGACTTCAACCTCTTCTTAATCACCTCAGGTAATTAAAATACTGCCTCATTGTACTGATAAAAAAGATTTATTTAAAGTGGAGCTAAAACCTTTTAATTTTGTAAGCAATGGAGAGTCTTAAAAAATATAAAGGGAAAAAAAGGAATCATTACATGGTATGTGCCGGACATTGTCCTAAATGCTGGAAATACAAATACAAGCAAAATGACCGTCCCTGCTCTCAACGAGCTTATATTCTTATGGGGTGAAGACATCATGTGAAAGGAGGCTGAAGGAATAGGGGCAATGCTTTAAGAAAGAGACAGGAAGGGAATGAAGCTTGGCCAACCTAGACCTTTCCCCATAATAGAGAAGAGGGAAGAGTGAACTCATTAGGAGAAGAAACCAAGGAGCCAGATATTTCATGGTGAGAAGACTCCAGAGACTGAGAATGAGAGAACACTTGTATCATGATAGCAAAGTCCATTTTATTTTCCTTTGCTGTCACCATTCAATTTTAAGTAATCTTTATGTTTTTAATTCCTTTTTCTTTAATGTTACTGATTTTCTAGCATTGTAGAATATTCTTTAAAATTATTAAGGACTGTACTATGATGATTAGATGATTAGATGATGAATTTAAACTAAGATAGATAGATAGTACCAGCCAAGACTTGAGAACGATTTGTAAGAGAAATCACATTTATATCAACTTCAAGACTGATACACTTTTGCTCAGATATGTGAGGAATTAATACAGATATGTTGTCTCTTTTTTTTATGCTAGTATTTGGGGTGAGGGAAACAGCTTCATAGACTAAACACTTTTGCTACATATAGCTATTATGTTTTGGGAGGACATGATTTGACTTGAAGCATGTCTCAATTCTTCTTAATAGGGACCAGGGTATATAAGGCATCTACAATATTTTTGCGAAGGTTGTGTGATTTGCAAATCATACCGTCACTTTTTTTTTTTTTCCTTGCAAAACTAGTGACTTCATAGCAATATAGTGGTTGTCAGATTTAGGTTGTTAATCCCACAGCATCAAGATCTCATCCAATTTTATGGTCCTAGTATACTATTAATGCTTAGTTATTGTTAAATCTTGATGGATTTCCCCTTCCCCCACTTGGGCATGGTAGTTGTCAGCTGGAATTTAGATTAACTACTGACACTTCTCTTCAGGTCCTTGAAACTTGCACATACTGTACATTTATTTTGGGTTTTCATCCTCTGTGGAGTTCATTTACCACTGGTTGCTAAGCAACTATGGAACGATGCTACATGTAATATTCACCAACTGAAGTTGCTTTTATTATTATTATTAAACTAAATGTTTTTCCATTTTATTACTATGTCTGAAACTTCTATGGGCAGGGTGGTAGATGAGGTGTATAGTTTGACATTTACTGTGCTTCAGAGTAACCTTGTGATATGACTTTCCAATTCAGTGTGTCTTTTGGCTGCCCTGTATTTAAAAAATTTTAAAAATGTCACTTTTTTTTTATTACTACTACCATTCAGGTCAATGAGACAAAAAACATTGCATTTGACTTTATAGAATCTATTGATAATCACATTAGGAATGTAATTTAAATAAATTATCTTCAAGGAATAGACTTTATAGTAGGATACTGCTGAGATCAGTATTTTATCCAGGGTTATTTCCTAACTAATGATGAGAGAGAGAGAGAGAGAGAGAGAGAGAGAGAGAGAGAGAGAGAATGAATAGCATGCTAATTAAACTTGCCAGTGAAACTAATTTGGGCAACATAAATACCAGTGAAAACTGAAGTAATAAAATACAGAGAATTTCTCTATTATCTAAGACACTTTTTAATAGTAAGTTAGGCACTTAGGCCTAGAGTACCCTCATTATGTATAATATCAGGTATATTATTTTGTAGACATTAAAGAATGTGAATATTTTTCACAAAAGTCTAACCTTCTGGTTCAAATTTAGCCTTGCAAATTGGATTAAGCCCTTATTTTACTACTAGGGAGTGGCAGGATTCAGGAGAAGCTGACTTGATTTCTGTGACCTGTAGAATGGAACAACTCAAGTGGATGTAATTTAATTTTATTCATAAATGAGGAGTCATGAAACAGTTACTTTGTGTGCATGAATAGTTTCCATATATTAATTTAGGAAGTTAAGAAAATTTTGCTTTGTGTGTTTTTGAGTAATTTTTTCCTCTTCTCTGGCCACAAAAAATCAAATAGGAGGCAATCATTGTTTTAGATATGTCTATGTATGTCTATATAAAATAATCAGAAATGTATGATTAAAGGCTTAATTTAATAATAAAACATCAGAATTTACTCTTTTTTTGGCCAAGATATTAAAAAAATATGCATTCTTATTAAAATTCAACTGCACAGAACTATGAATTGGAGTGTAGGGATTGTAGTTCAACCCCTTTATTTTACTAATGAAACTCAGGACTAAGATCAATCAGGTAGTAAATTGGCAAAACCATGATTTGAATCTGAGTCTCAAATCTAAAACTCTCCATAGCTCTTTGGGGTCCTCATTTTGTAAATTGTTTATCCTTTATGGAAAAGAGCTATTTATTTTTGTATTGCTTGATTGGCTATTTCACTTAATCATATGCAAGACAGATAGCAATTAAACATCATTTCCACTGTTTTAGAATCAAAATAGAGAATTTAGCAGGCATGTAAATACAGTGCATACAGGTGTACCTTGTCAGTTTCATTAATTAGATCCACAAAAACATGATGTTAGACAAAACATCCACAAGTAAAAGAAACAGCAAAAATATGGAGTGAAGCAGTTCTACTGGAATAGATCTGAATGGAGCTAGAATCATTAGGGGATCTGCCCTGTTCCACCACGAGGCAGCCATTTCTTTCAGCTATGATGTATAGGTGGTGCTGGAGGAGGAGGAAGAAGAAGCTAGTTTGCTGTAGCTCAGTTATAGGATGCCAGATGATAGGCCAAATTCATGAGTTTCTAGATATATAATTTAGGAACTACAAATGAAAGAGAACTCATCAGGAAAGAATGCAATATACTCTGCCTCATTTGTTAGATCTACATAATATAACATGCATAAAACTAATCATGTTTTCCTGGGAAACTTTGTGTAGCAAATTCTGTGGAACCAGATTCTCTTTGTTGTTCATGTATTGAAGTTTTTACTCTAATTCCTTGGCCCTGTATCTTCTCCTGCTTCTTGAACTCTGGATTTTGGCATTCATATCTCTCTCTCTCTCTCTCTCTCTCTCTCTCTCTCTCTCTCTCTCTCTCTCTCTCTCTCTCTCTCTCTTTTCCTA
>JAJPUD010000460.1:578777-623276 GCA_023553655.1 Myrmecobius fasciatus | reverse complement strand
CCCTCTCCCTCTCCCTCTCCTTCCCCCCCCCTTTTTTTTAAATTTTGGCACTTTTTTATTTCTGTTCTTAGCTTTCATTCCATATGCTTGACCATTGACTTTGGTTTGTCACTACCAGTTAAAGACTTCTGGCTCCTTTGTTAGTGAGGTTTTTTGAACTCAGATCTTTTCTCAATTCCTTACATAGGTGGCTTCGAGCTCTGCTATTCCTGTCTCTGGGCCTTTGCATAGGTTTTCCTCCATTCCTAGAAAACACTCTCTTCCCTCCTTGTCTTTAATAGAATATATTAGCTCCCTTTAATACTAGGTACAAGTACTTCTTCCTACAATAATAGCTCCCAGTCTTTTTATGCCCTTCATACTCTGGCATTTAGTAACCATTTTTGTATCCCTTTTTAATATGAAAGGAAGAAAATTCTAGTGTTTACCATTGGGCACATAAGAAACAAATTTCTTGAATTCATTTCAATAGGATAATATAATTATTTACCAAATATTCTGTCTAGAGAATTTTTCTTGCATTCCCTGGTGATGTAAATGCTTCAAGTTGAAATCCTACAGGAAGCCTAACCTTTTTTCCTTTTCTACCTTTTCCTTCCTCCCCATTATTTTGTCTATGTTTTATGTTT
Organism: Myrmecobius fasciatus; assembly: GCA_023553655.1. Taxonomy (NCBI): domain Eukaryota; kingdom Metazoa; phylum Chordata; class Mammalia; order Dasyuromorphia; family Myrmecobiidae; genus Myrmecobius; species Myrmecobius fasciatus. Next base: position 622,647 of record JAJPUD010000460.1, on the reverse strand, counting down.
TTTTATGTATATTATATATACCAATGGAATATAAAAACCTTGAGACATCTAGGACCCAGTACAGTGCCTGGCACATAACAGATGTTTAATAAATGATTGTGGAATTGCATTGAAGTAATTTTTTTCCAGTTTCAGCCTATGGTAGATCTTCCTTATAGGTAGGTCCAAGAAAAACAGAAGAGGTATTGAGTAAATGGAATAGAGGATAGTTAGCCTGAAGACATTTCAGTATATGTATTTGGGATGTTTTGATAGGCTTTGATTATAATGCCTTAATTCACATTAGTCAAGATTTAAATTTTGTGGGGTAAAACTTTACTTAAAGGTTATATTACATTCATTAGATTTTAATGCTTGATGATATTTTGTTTGATTTGAGTGCTTCTTCTTGGATTTCTATCACTGTGATTGCTTTTGTGAATTTATTTTTTTCTAATTTAGTGGGTCATTTGATTGAAATGTAGGGATTGGTACTGGACTTGTACTTTAACTGGCATAGCGAATTTTTGTGAGAGACATATCTATACATCCATTGGATATATAGATATATCCAATACTTCCTCTACAATTTGTAGTCCTTAAGCTTGAGTACTGAGAAGTTAAATAAATTTCTCAGTCACACATTCCATTATATATCAGAGACAGGTTTTTAACCCAGGTCATCCTGGATTCAAGGACAGCTGTATGTCCATTATGCCATGTGGTCTCCACAGTTAATATGTATATGTACTTATTATTTTCCCTAGGAAAAGCATTGCAAAAAAACAAACAAACAGAAAAAAAAGTTTTACTTATTGAGTATAATTTTCAGAATATCTATAATGTTGATACTTAGAATATTTTCATTTAAAATTAACTGTCACTAAATTTAAATCAGAAAATCATTTGGGTATTTCTTTGCTTGCTGAAAAAAGTATGAAAGAATGATGTGATATACAGCAGTTTGGAGGAGGTGAGAACTCCAATTAATGGAACCTAAAACCTCATTAATGTGATCTTCATGTTCCTGTTATTTCTCAGGGCCTTCCCCCCCACTTATTTCCACTTATTAGTGCCTTGAATTATTTCTGTTTCTGTTTGTATTTTGAGAAGATTATATTTCCATAGTATTTGTGAAAACTTTTCAGATCCTATAATATATTATTAAATTAGGAAGAATGTATTCTTTTCCAATAGCAGTTATATACATACACATACACAGATACAAATGTACAAGAAATGATACAAACCTATTTAGGATAGCTTATGTCAGTCACTAGCATTCTCTTTAAGAATCTATTGCTTGGTGATCCTAAGCAAGTCATTTAAACCTCTTAGTGATTTAGTGACCCTGGCAGTTCTCTAAAATGATAAATTACTAAATAGTTGCTGATTTGCTTTTTTAGAGGGAGTTTCTTTGTCAGTGAATACCTAAAGCCAATGGCTCCATAACCCCATCTGACTGTTATCAACCTCCTACCTTCCCAAATACCCATGTAAAAACATGCAAAGCATTGTAATTGGTGCCCTAACATTTTGTAATTTAGAAGCATTATGGTATAAAATAAGAGCATTGTATTGGAAGTCAGAAGATTTGGTTGAAGTAACTTTCTTGGAAAGCCTCAGTTTCCTCATTTATAAAATGGAGATATTACTTGCATTAATTACTTTATAGTATTATAATAAGGAAAGTAGTGAATTTTGAAGCACTTTATTGATAAGAAAATTTTTTTTATTCTTGTTATAAAACTGGTATTTTTCTTTGGAAATGTGGCATTTAAAATTAAGGAGACAAAGTAAACATAGACATTTGCAAATCCACAGAGATAATAAAAACAACACAGATGTCTGTTAAGTTCCTAGTTGTTGGGAAGACAGAAAGATTTTCTAGGGGGGGGGGGAGAATGTAGGAGGAGGAAAGGTTGGAGGAAAAAAAACTTTAGATTTAGTAATTAAAATATATTACTAACTTTTGAAAAAGCAATTCAGTAAGTTGACAGGGTCAAAAGGTAGGTGAGAAGGAAATAAGAAATGAATAGTCATAGAAGAAGTGTGTTGGAGTCAGAAGACTTGGATTTTAAACCTGGCTCTCCCACTTATTCTGTCCTTGAACACTTAACCTCTGCCACTGCCATTTGTAGAATAAAGGCAGGGTGGTTTCTGAGGTTCCTTCTAGCTCAAAATCTATGAATCCCTATTAATTAGTGGGAGTATAAAGTGTAGTCTATTTTTTTTCCTAGAAGCTTAACACTAAATGAGAGGACAGTTAGGAGGCAATACTTATGGAAATGGCAGAGCCAATATTTTTGACTGTTTTTTAATAGCTAAGATTGGACTAGAAGCAGGTTTTTTTGGGTTTTGTTTTGTTTTTTCTGAGGCAATGGGGGTTAAATAACTTGCCTAGGGTCACACAGCCAAGGAAGTGTTAAGTGTCTGAGGCCAGATTTGACCTCAGGGCTGGTGTTCTATCCACTGAGCCACTTATCTGCCCCTAGAAACATATTTTTCAAAATTGTTTTGATATAGTCAATCAAACTGGAAATAGTCAATGCTGCATAGATTTGTTTGTTTTAAAGGTAGGAGGGGAATTGAGAGATGTTTGTTTTTGGTCTTCTTAATATATTTGGTCTTTCCAAATCTGTTCAGTCCTTATAGAATATCTAAAAAAGCCATATAGAATACCTAATAAAACTAAGAGCTTAAATGTAAAAAGCTATCAAAACTTATTTTGATTATTCTAGACATTTTAAGAATACACATAATAGACATTTAATGAGAACAGAGAAACTTGCACAAATCTATAGTAGACAACATTGTTACACAATTTATTGAAAGGTGTTAAGGATTCAAAATCTGTGTTTACTATTTTTTTAATTACAAAAAAGCATTTGAATATAGAACTATGCCTCAAATATGACTATATTGTGAATACCCTTTGATTTAGTTATGCTATTATTAGGTATATACCCTGAAGAGATCAAAGAAAACAAAAAGACCTATTTGTAAAAACATGTTTTTAGCAACTCTTTTTATTATAGCAAAGAACTAAAAACAAAGGGAATGTCCATTAATTTGGGGAATGGTTGAACAAATTATGATATATGAATGTAATAGAATATTAATGTAAGAAATATGAAAAGGGCAATTTCAAAGGTACCTGAAAGACATGTATCAATTGATTCAAGGTGAAGTGAGAAGAACCAGTAGAACAATTTACAGAATAAAAACAGCTCTGTAATGGAAAAAATATTGTGGAAAGATGTAATAACTTTGTTCAATGAAATGACCATTCATAACTCCAGAGGCCTCAGTGAGGAATCATGCTCCCAACTTCCTGTAACCAGTAGGGTAATCACAAGATTCGGAATTAGATATAATTTTAGACAAGGAAAATGTTTGGGTTTATTTTGTTTGATTGATGATTTACTTCATTATGATAAGAATTATGCTTTTTTTTAAAAAATGGAATCTGGGGTTTGTGAGGGAAGAGAACCAAGGAAAACATCCCTATACCTCCCCCAAAGAAAGAAAATTAGGTCATGTAGGTATTGTTTTAAGTGCACAAAAGAGAACAGAAAGATGTTCAGAAAGAAATACAACAATAGTTTTGAAAGGAATTTGTTGAATATAAACTTTTTAGAAAAAGCCAATTGTATGCAGTGTAGAGATTTACATTTTGACATATAATCTTTTTTCTGTTCTCCTTGGTATTTAGAAATGTTCTTTTATTTTATTTTATTTTATTTTTTTGAGTTTGGAGTTTAGTTCTTACTGAAGTTATAGAATAAATGCTGTTTTAAGTGCTCAGGATGCAAATCAAGGTAAAAAAAAATATCTCTGCCCTTAAGGAGGAGAGACAACATGAAATAGATGAGTACAAATGGTGATGGAAGTTAAGCACTAGGAAAGAGTTCCTTCAGAAGTTGAGATTTGAGCTAAATCCTGAAGGAAACCGGGAAACTAAGAACTTTCTCAAAGAGTTTAGTTATGAAAGGCAGAGGTAGAGATACAGGACAAATCTAGTGGGGATGATGGGAGCAAGTGAGAGTTTTTAAAGGAGAGATATGGATATTTTTGGCGGAACCAGAGAAGGACCCAGTAGATAAGATGAGATTGAAGGTAGTCTGGGAATGATAGTTGTGGAAATCTGCTAGAGAAGATGGGCATGTATGTGATCAAGAGTGCATATCTTGTCAAGGAGAAGGATTACCCCTTCATCTGAGAAGTCAAGGATGAGATGATAGAGAATATGTCTGAATGGTCTCAGGTTTGTCAGTGGTGTATGAAGTGAGGTCCTCAGCTGGCAGGGTAGGTGGGAGGGGCTTATATTCATACTCCATAATTTGCTTAGCCATTCCTCTTACGGGAGATTTTAGGAGAGATGAGAATGATTGGAACAGCCTCTGTGAAGAATAGAACAGCAGGCTGAATAGAACTGAGATTAGGTAACAGAAATTTGTAGTAACAGCACAGTTTTGTGGTTTTCCTCTGTCTGTTTTGCTAATATGAATAGGAGCAAATGAGGTAGATAGTGGAAGTAATCCAGGATTGATTTTTGGGCAAGGTATGATAGATGATAGGAAAAGGGACCAAGGATAGTAAGGATAGTGTAGAGTTGAGTGGTAAAGATAGAGAAGGGAGGAGAATATGCTGTGACTTTTATAGCCTGGGAGAGAGCAGAGGGAGAGAATGAAGGTCATGGTGAGGATGTAGCATAATGTTAATGTTTATAAAGTTTAGGAAAAGATAGTTTTTTTTTTTAATGATCAGATAAAGGAATTTCAGAACTCTTAAATAAGAAAATGGGTGAGTGTAATTCTAAGTATTGCCAGGATCAAAGAAGTGTGCGACCTTCTCTGTATGTATGAAATAGAATGGAGGAAGAGATCATATGAATTGAGTAGATTTAGAAACTGGGAAGTTAGAATACTTAAAGGAACACATCTATATATGTCGAAGTTCTCTAATAGAGGCAGGAGATGAGGAGGAGAAAGATTGTGAATCAAGCACTGAACTTATTGAGGGAAAGAGAAGAATATCCTAGTGGAGGAAAGATCTATAAATTACAGCGACTGATCTGTATTGGGTGATAGCATAGATCTCAAAGGAGGAGTGGTTGCTTATTGAAAGTGGGTAGATGTAGTTTAGAAGTAGCCAAGGGCATCAAGATTGATGAGGGAAATGGTGTTATCAGGTGACTTCAGTGAAGACCTGAAGACAGAAAGAGTGAGAAAGGAAGACTTTAAGATTAAGGGAAGTCTTAAAATTATAGAATAGGCAAGCCAGAGGGAACAGTGGAAGACAGTCAGATCTGGAGTGAGACTGGAGTAAGGATATTGTAAGAAGAGTTGAGGGATATGAAGGAGCAGTGAATTGGGGAGGCAACACAAGGTTTCTACATTGGTAGCTGGAGATTTAGAGTTACTGAGATGATACACATTTAAGAGGATGAGGAGTGAATCCAGGCAGTATATTATTGATTGGAGAGAATTCTTTTAAGGAAAATGTAATTGGACTATTCAAGGTCCTCTCTTGGGATTAACTTCATGACCTTGTGTCATGGGAGGCCCTCAGATGTCTGTGTACCTTATAGTAGGCAGGAGCAGAGAGAAAATGGGATCCAGGTTGCTTTACCTGTTTTAAGGCCCAGAAGGTGAAAAAGGTCTTTCTGGGTGAGGCCCCAACTGCTAGAGATAACTTTGAGGAAGAGTCTGAAAAGGGAAAGCAAAATAGAAGCCTATTCTTCCATAATTAATATTTGAATGAATATATGAATACATGAAGATTATATAAGATTACTTGACAGAAATGGCAGAGAAAACTTTGTTTAATGACCCACTTATCTTCAGTATCAAATAAGGCATGTAACAGGAAGAGCTAGACTCGTCTGTACGTTTACTTTTGTCTTGGAGGATGTGTCCTGCAAAGGCTTTAAAGTGGGAGGAAAAATTGCCATAGATGATGAAGTCCTCCCCATGCTCCCATTTGCAGAAGACAGTGGGGCGATTTGGTGGAATAGAGTGCTGGACCTGGAACCAGGAAGACCTGAGTTCAAATATCATCTAAGATAACCATGTCACCTTGAACAAATCACTTAAGCTTACTTGTCCCAGTTTCCACATCTGTAAAATAGGCATCAAACAAGAATTTTGTCTCTCAAGGTACTTGTGAAATAATATTTGTAAAGCCTTTTGCAAATTTTAAAACGTTATACAAATGCTAGTGATGATCTTGATGGAAATCACTAAACAGACTTTGCAACAAAGCTAAGAATACTATAACAACTTTCCAAATGAGATTCACAGCCACACAAACCAACAAATATCTATTAAAAATGCCTACTATATGCATGGTGCTATGTTGGGATTAGGCATATATGGCACAAAGACAAAAATGAAACATTGCTTGCCTTCAAGCTTATGTTCAGGAAAAAACAGGTAGCTATAGACTGCCTATTGTTCATTATACGGCATGCAGTTGGACTTTGTAAGATCTTTAAAAGGGCTGTTAAAAGTTCTCTGGTTTAATGCTTTGATTTTTTTTTTATAGATCAGGAAATTGAGTCCAGAGATACGACTTTCCCAGTGTCACATACAGGGAGCTAAGATTTGAATTTCACTTCTCTGACTCTAGTACTCCATTTCACTGCATCATGCTTTCAATCATGGATTGGCACTGTATGGGAACTCTGGCTGGTTCCAGAGTCGTTAGAAGGGGAAGAATATCCTGGATTTTACTTGTTATATAACAGATTAATCAAAAGGAGGTTAAGACAAATTAAGTGAGATAAGAGCTAGTTTACCTCTGTGAGAATTTCTTTATATTCTCTGTGTGCTGCATTTTCTCTTTTTCCCCCCAGAGTGCCTTTTTGGATGTCATCGGAGATTATTCTCATTTTGAGAGAGTCACCCGGAGAGCAGGAGAATGCAGGGCAAAATGGTGATAGGTTTGATGTTCGTGCTTGCTCAAGACCCAAGTGCTCAGCTCTTTGTCAATCATAATGGAGTTTGCCTATTTTTTTCCTGTATTAATCTGCTCAATGCTAGATGATTTTCTTCCTGTACTAAAGTTTTCTTCCTTCATTATTAGGCTTCCTTACTGTGATATTTTCCTTTTAGAGAGAGAGAGACTATCTGTTATTTATAAATAATGTGTCCAACATCAGTTTGTTTTTCTCAAATATAAAATATACAATATAGGAATGCAGAAAGTCTACCATGATAATAGGCATATTTATTAGAGGTTGTATGTAACCATGAAAATTATACTTGAAAAGAATGGTTGTATAGATATTTTTAGAGGAAAAGATAGAAATATTTCTAACTTTGTTAAAATTTGTTGTATTTCAGAAGTTCTTAACCTGAGTTCCATGAACTTTTGGTGTAATTGATTTCCTTTATAATCCTGTATTTTTTTTATTTATGGATTTTAAAAATACTATTTTGAGAAGACATATTACTGGACTTAAAGTGGGCTCCATGCCACCAAAAAAAAAAAAAAGTTAAGAACCCTTGGATTAACAAAATTTCTGAAAAATCACAATAAAAAGAAAAATGTTAATTGCTTAGAGATGAGTGACTACCTCTAAAATGATTAGAAATAGCAAACATGCAAATACATTTTATTGTTGCTATTCAGCTATATAATCCTGTCCAGCTCATTATGACCCCTTTTTTGAAGTTTTCTTGGTAAAGATAGAAGAGTGTTATTTCCTTCACCAGCCAGAATATATTACTTGAAATGAAAATGCATGAAACTGGTAGACAACCCAAAATCTTCTGATTTTATTGGTTACATGCACCTTGGAGGTTATACAATTCTTGCCCAATTATGTGTCTAATTCATATTGTTATACTGCACTATATCTGATGGTAGTCTGTAGTGGTATTCTGTTTTTCTAAATTAATACACTTTTACAATTGCTGAAAAAAGAATTTCCATTTCATTGAAAACACAGAACCATTGATTGAGTTCTCATTGGAATCACGGCAGGGAAAATCACTGGGGCTAATGCAGGTTTGGGTGCCATTTGCTAGGGATTTAACAGCAAAAAGAAACTTATTTCAATTACAGTAGTGACAGCTGTAGAGTGCATTTTTGTGCGATATCTTTCACAGCAGTAAATGATATATTGCAATGCCAGCTTCCGTGATTTCCAGCATACCCAACAAATCCTAACTGCAGGAATTGGGCTTTCAAAAAGTCTGCATGGCATCATTGTGAAAAAATTTATGTGCACACATATACATACATAGTGAGACTAAAAAAATGCATTATACGTAATCATAAAAATAATGCATACATGCATGTGTATATAAAAGAAATGAATGGTATGCTTTGATGTATTTTTTACTCCTAAAGTGTAAAATTGTGATTGCAGCTAAAGATAAGTGCTTAATATGCAGAAATATTTGTTTTCTTCTCCTAGCAATTGTTTTTAATGTTACTCTTTCACCCAGCAGTATTTGACGAGGTTATAGAGGAACATACTATGTATTTTATAGAATGGCATAGGAAATTGCAGTTCATTTGGAAAGTTGCATCAGTCTACTTTTTTAAGTAATGCAAAATACAGTTTCTCTTCTCTCCTTCCCTGCCCCCTTCCCAATTTGTTGGTGACACTTCTGTTTCTTCCTTCACTATCTGTGTTTAATGCCAATTTTAAAAATATGGGTGGGTCTGAGCTTTCCAGGAAAAAAAAAAATTGAACAAATTGTGTAAAGTTTTTCAGGCATAAAGATCCTGAAAAAAGGATTCTGGAGAAAAAAAAAGGTAATCTTATATATATTATTTCCAATAATGTAGTCCCCATTGTGTTTGTTCTTTCATAAAAATATGTAAGATCTAAAAACTAATGAGAGTATCTTGATGGCTCAGTGGATAGAATGCCAGGCCAGGAGTCAGGAAAACTTTCTTCCCAAGTTCAAATCTGGTCTCAGATCCTTAGTAGCTGTGTGATTCTGGGCAAGTCACTTAACCCTGTTTGCTTCAGTTTCCTCATCTGTAAAATAAGATGGAGAAGAAAATGATAAACTCATTTCAGTGTCTTTGCCAACAAAACCCCAGGGTCATAGAGAGTTGAAGAGAACTTAAAAAAAAAAAAAAAAAAAGACTGAACAACAAGAAGTGAGATTTGCAAAACACAGGTTTGCAAAATACTTTGCATACATTGTGTTCTTTCTTTCATACATTTTCTAAGTCTCAACTTTTAAGGCTTATTTAGAGGGAAAGGTGATCTTAGTGGAACTAAGAATAATTCTGAGGGAGCTACCACTACTATACTTTTTGCTCTTTTGCCTTAGGGCAGCTTTCCAGTTTACCTCAAGTTCCTGCTGTAATCAGTATGTAATCATCATGTTTTCCCCTCTCTCTCGAGAATGGACCCTGAAAGAATCCAAGAGAAAAAGCATCGTTTTGTGGTTTTTTTTGGTATAACCAGAAAAATGTACCAGAAAAGGCAAGTTTCTGTTGGAATTTCTTCGTTACTTCATGTACCCAATTTCACCTGGATCCTTTCACTTTCCAAACAGAAACACTTAGGGAATGCTTGATTGCATTTCAGCCAATCAGAACTCCATGTAACTTTATTCATAGAATAGCAGTGGAAGTTTAAGTTCCTCACTCCAGGGCAAAAAAATTTAACAAGGGCCTCTAATTATGTTGTGTTAATAGAAGAATGAATACTTCTGCGTTTAACAGTAGTAGCCTTCTTCTTTAGAAGACCTCACTCTATTATGTTTTGTTTAATCAGTATTTATCATTAAGCCTGGCAAAGAATTTAGCTTTATTTGCTCTCTGGTCATCTTTGTGTCATGCTACTTCCACTCACTTGCAGCCTTGGGGTTATCACTCTAACTTTAACCCCGGGGCACTGTGCACTTGATTGGTATATTTGTTCATATTATCGAGCAGGACCCAGCCCAACTGACTGTACTGTTCTCTCCTCATCTTCATGACATGCTGACACGTGAGTTCTCCCTCAATCCCTTTTTACTACCTCTACCTTAGGAATCTTTTACAAATTCAATACTATCATTCCTGAAATGGTGTCTATCAATCAAATGCTCTGTGATTAGTATCAACTTATATACTACTTCACAAATGATTTCATCCCTCATTAGTTCTTACTGTCCTATTTGTATTGTTTGTTAGAGTGCAAACTTCTTAAGTGAAAGGACTATTTTGCTTTGTGTTTGTATATAGCTTGCTTACTTAGGATAGTGCCTAGCAAATAGTAAATACTTAAATGCTTTCACTCATTCTTTTACCCATTCATTTATCCTTGAAAGCAGAAAGAATGACAGGTCATTGGGTTGCCTCTTCATTATCCTTAGGTCCATAAGGAATATTTAAAAGAATGAATAACACCTCTTCTCCCATCTTATATAAGAGTCACTATGTCCAAGACATATCTAGGTGCTAGTGGATTGAATGCTGTTTGGAGTCCGGAAGATTTGAGTTTAAATTTGACTTCAGACACTTACCAGTTGTGTGACCTTTGGTACATCACTTAACCTCTGTATCAGTTTACTAAAGTGTAAAATAGGAATAATAATAGCATCTACCTCCTATGGTTATTGTGGATATAAAATTTGTAAAGCACTTAGTACAGTGCTTAGAACATAGTAGTTGTTATGTAAATGATGCTATATTATTATTATTAATAATAATAATCCTTCTCTCATCCTTCCTAAAAACAAAAATAAAAAAGTATCCCAACAGAAACAAAATTATTTATGACATGATATAATCATTCTAAATTTTGCCACTTCATTATGAAATAAATACATATTCAGAAGTGTTCACATACTGCTACCACTTCTGTATGTTAATCCAGTAGAATATAAATTCTTTGAAAAAATATAGATACTATACCATTTTTGCCTCTGTGGCCCCCAGCACCCAGACCAATGTCTTACAATCAATCAGTTATTAACAATTTATATAAACATGTGCACATGGCAGGTGGTTAGTGAATGTAGATTCAAAATAAATTGAATTTTGTACTCCTTATCTTTCTAACAGCCTATTCATTAACCAGTGAGATACACTATACTTCTTTTTTTTGCTAAAGGATTTTATGAGTTTTATTCTTCCTAAGACAGATTTCAGTGCCAACAATTATCTTAGTTTAGTTTCTCGCCATGTTATTTGAAATCTTTAGAACATGTTGGCCTAATGAGGTAATGCTAAATCTCAGGCTATAAATGGGTGAGGATTAAATCTTTATGTGACATTTTTGGGAAGAATTTATTTCACTATGTATAAATATATTTGATTTGTCATGTATTTTCATGTAATTAACATGTATTAGACTACCTGCCATCTAGGGAAGGGGGTGGGAGGAAGGAGGGAAAATTTTGTAACAGAAGGTTTTGCAAGGATCAATGTTGAAAAATTACCCATGCATATGTTTTGCAAATAAAAATCTTTAATAAAAAGAAAGAAAAAAAAGACTAAACAAGGGGGAAAAGAATTTATTTCACTTCTATTAAAGACAATTAAATACCTGGTATATGCTATACACTGGGCATGCAGAAATGAAATAATAGAAGTCTGGAGAAAGAACTTAGATTTGTTTAAGGGAAAAAAATGTAAAAGATACCACATTTAAGTTTATATAAAAGATAAGATTAGTGTCTGTGCAGAAATATGGAAAAAGTTATGCAAATGGATTGGAAAGGGATTGTGACCGTCTCCCAAACTGTCTGGATGTCATTGTCATCGTTTATTGGGAGGAAAGGAGGGGCTGGAAATCCCTGTCCTTATCAATAGTTGGAAAAGTGGAAATTGATTGGAAAAGTAATCAGTCTTGCCAAGTTAAGTTTCACTCTCTTGGTTTACAAGTTATTTTTGAAGACACTTGGGTATGATGGTAGTAATATTTGTTAGAAGAATGACTAAATCTGTCCTTTGCTAAACATCAATAGCTCAGCATGAAATTTTTTTTTAACCAGCTTATTTTGCTGTGAGACCCACAAATATACTTTCATATAATTTCTCCTTTTATTTTCAGTTCTTGGTTTCTGTCTTCCTATTCAGTATTTAAATGTTTGTATTGATGTTAGTAGTGTTCAACTAAAGCCAAGTCTAGGTACTTATCTGGGGAATGGAAAAGAAATGTGTGTATGTATAAGCACTGATTATGTGCCTAATACTGTGTAAAATACTTTATAGATATTATCTCATTTGATCCTCACAACCTTGGGAGGCAGGTGCTATTATTATTATTCCATTTTACATTCGAGGAAATTGAAGTAGACAGAATTTAAATAACTTGTCAAATTGAATTGCTAGTAATTATTTGAAGTCAAATTTGAACTCAGGTCTTCCTGATTAACTCCAGGTTCAGGATTCTACCCCTGTATCATCAACTGCCTTTCATTTGTTGTTTTCAGATCAGAAAGAGGAAGCTCTTTATTTTGTTCTTTGTGTTTCAATTCATTTACTTCTGGTTTGTCTTTTTCTCAAAAACGAATTTAATTTAATTAGATTTTAAACTAGGATGATCTTGAAATTTGGTATAGGTGGGATTTTTTGTTTGTTTTGTTTTGTTGATATTTTAAACAGACTTTTCTTTTTTCATCTATTCTGCTTTGTAAATGATTGAAATTTTGTTAGCATGACAATTTTGTATTAACCGAAATTTTAAATTCTTAGGAAAAAATCGCCTTTGAACTAACCACTCTTTACTCCTTGCTATATAATAAACAACATAAAATTTTAAAATGGGCCTCTATAAAAAGCTCTTGTACCTCAGATAGACTTTGTTCAGAAGCAGTAAATTCTCATTGACAGTCATAGGGATATGATACGTAGAATTAGAAGGAAACTCAGAGATTACATAGTTTAGTTTCCTTGTTTCACAAACAAGAAAACAGACTCAGAAAAGTAAAATGACTTCTTGAAGGGAACTCTGGCGCTACGTAGAATAGTTAGAATTTGAATTCATATCTATAGATTTACTATCCAGTGGCCTTTCTTTTAGCCCCATGAGCTGGATAACCCCTTCTCAGAGTTTTTACAGAAAGTGTTTATGATTCCTTTTAGCATTAAGATTTTGTTACTGAATTTCTTTGACTTAAATAAAAAAAAAAACCCCAAACCTCAATATGTTAGTGTATGACAAATGGTACAATATTAATAATGATTTGTAGTTGTTTTAAGGGTCATTTAGATTCTTTTTTTTTTTAATTTTTTATTTTATTTGCATAACATATGTGTGGGTAATTCTTCAACAATAACCCTTACATAGCTTTCCGTTACAAATTTTTTTTTTCCCCCAACTCCCCACCCCTCCCCTAGATGGCAGGATATCCACTACATGTTAATTATGTTAAAATATTGGCAAATCGAATATATGTATACATATTTCCAAACTTATCATTGGTGTGCAAGAAAAATCTTATCTACACAAACGATATATCAGATAAAGGAAACACAATGTAAGCAAACATCAATCAAGGAGTATGAGAATGTTATGTTGTGGTCCACATTTCGCATCCCTCTCTCTGGGTGTATATGGCTTTCTTCAGTGAACAATTGGAGGTGGTTTGAAACATTTCATTGTTGAAGAGAGCCATGTCCATCAGAATTGATCGTCATATAGTACTGTTGTTGCCGTGTATAATGATTTCCTGGTTCTGCTCATTTCACTCAGCATCAGTTCATGTAAGTCTCTCCAGGCCTTTCTGAAATCATCTTGCTGGTCATTTCTTACAGAACAATAATATTCCATAACATTCATATACCATAATTTATTCAGCCATTCTCCAATTGAAGGGCATCTATTCAATTTCCAGTTTCTAGCCACTACAAAAAGGGCTGCCACAAACATTCTTGCACAGGTCATTTAGATTCTTACTCCAGTTGAATTCCTAAGTGAATATCTCATCTTTCTATGGGGATAGCCTGGGCTTTTTGAAGTTTAGGCCAGTCTCTTGAAAGTTCTGTTAGGCTAGAAAATCTAAACATTCCTTTGACAGATATCATATTTGGTTTCTGAGGACCAACTATGAGAATATACCATCCAACAGGTAGGTCTCTATGTGATATCTATGAGTTGTATTATTGTTGGAATTAATTACAATTAAGGAAGGTACTACATTTTAGCACTGAAGTTCTATAGGCTAGACTCCTTTTTAATTTTATTATTTAAAAAAAATACCAATTTAACCAAAATAACAATTTTCTTCACAACTGCAAACAATTTGATAGTCAATTGCAACATTTTGTTTTCTCATTAAATTATATTCTATGTAGAATCCTATTTCAATGTTTTTTAGTAACTGAAATCTTGATTATAGTTTACATATACATAGAGAGAATTTAAAATTTCATATACTCATGTTTGGGTTTGGTCTTTTTTTTTCCCCTTGTTTTTCTTTTTTTTCTCTTAACAAACTTTAATTCAAATCCACTTCTCCATTTTCATCTCTTCTTTCCAGAAATGTTGCCTAATGTTGCTGTTTAGATTATATACCTATTCAGACATTCCGATTTAGATGTGCTCTCACGTTAACCTGTCCAACCTCTTGGCCTTAGCAATTTCTTCCTTTTTGTCTTTCAATGTAGGGCATCTAGTCTCTAACTACCCGTTTACCTACCACTTCTCTTCTCTTCCCCCTACCCCCCCAATTAAAGTTGCATTTTCATATCTGCATAATCTCCATCTGGCTTGCTTTTTGCCTCCCTCTTTTATTTCCTCTAATTGAGAAAGCAAGAAAAACACAACCTCTGTTACAAACATGTTTAGGCATGCAAAACAAACTCACATTGACCATATCCAAAAAAAGAGAACGTTTTACTTTATGCTGCGAGTCTTTATCAATTTCAGGAAGTGAGTAATTTGAGTATTTTTTAATTGTGGTAGGTCGTTGTATTGATCAGTATTTTAGAGTTGTTTATCTTTGAAATACTGTTATTATATAAATTGTTTTCTAGGTTCTGCTTAATTCACAGTTCATAAGAATCTTTCCAGGCTTCTCTGAAAGCATTCCTACCATAATTTTTTACAGGACAAAAGTATTCTATCACATTCTTATACTTGTTCAGCCATTCCTTAGTTGATGGGCATACCTTCAGTTTTGCCACTGTAAAAAGAGCTAATATAAATAGTGTGGTATGTAAAGTAATAGTATTGCTAGATCAATGAATATGCACATGCTATAATTCCAAATTCCTTTCCAGAATGACTAGACCAATTCACAGCTTCACCAACAATGGATTAATATAATTTGTTTTCCCATAGGTCTTCCAGTATTTGTCATTTTTCTTTTTTGTTGACTTTGACAATCTTACAGGTGTGATGTGATGTGATGTGATTCTTCAGTGTTGTTTAATTTGCATTTCTCAGACACTAGCTATTTTAACTTTTTTTTCCCCATTTTTCCTTCTCCTTTTCCCTATAAAGTGTAACTAATAATTAAAAATAAAATTCTATCTTCTGTAAACTCTGACATTTGGAAGTATTGAACAGACTCTGGAGCTACTTTTCCAACCCTCACTTGAATTGGCAGGTTGGAGTGGTTTGCTATATCTCCCCTCATAATTCTTGGGAACCCATAGGGGTTGGGGGACATGTTCTTAGTATTATAACTCATGAACTCATACCAGTGTTTTTTCTCTTTTAATTATCATTTGATGTCAATTGGCTGAACAGACTTAATTAGTTTTTGGAAGGGGTTATTTACTAAGGTGATTATAGTAAAAACAATTGATATTAAACATTCTTCCCCCAACGTCTGTAGTAAACCCTGTCTTTATAAGACATGTGGCTTCCAGGAAAAAATGATGAACTTAGAGAGCATATATTACAAAGGAATAGAGAAAGCTCCTTGAAATTCTTTTTATGCTTTCATGAAGTTCTCCTTATGTGTAGTTTTCTTCCTTGGATCTTTGTGGAGTTTTGAAGCCACTTTTTCATTAGCGTGTTTTATTTGTTCTCAGTTCCTAAGACAGATGCTTTTGCTAGCTGTCACTATTCTGGGGATTTTGCTAAAATGCTGAAAAGAAGTCCACATCCTCCAATCTTGCAAAGTTCACTAGCCACTGAGATGGGGAGAAGATTGAGGCTAATCTACCTATTTACTCACAAGCACTTTCTTCTCAGGGGCTTAAATGGAACAACTCATCTCTGTTTCGGGACACTTAATGCTTTCTCTGTTTAGTTCTTCCTGTCAGTTCTGTACATCAGATATCAAATTTTTGGCCAGCAAAACTTCCTAGTGTAGAACACTTTAAATTGTGAAAAGGAAATGTTTACCAAAATAAAGAAGATACAATACAAAATAAATAGTATTAATTTTTTTAAGTCAATATGCTCCCTGTAGGGATATATTTCTATATACTACTCTCCCCAATTTCTGTGGCACACTCTCCCACTAGTCCATAGACATTCCAAGGGAAAGTGGGCTCAAGCTTGAAGAGCTTTACTGTATTTATCTTTCATCATATTATTTTCTTAGTTGGCACATCGTTTTTCTTTTATCTCATTGTCCACCATTTAAAATCACGCATTTTTCTATGTAGCCAGAAGTGAGAATTTCCTACCTCCCACCCTTAACTCCAACTTCCACAGTCCTCCCCCTCTAGTGACATTCATTCATTCATGTTTTAATTTTTACTATTCCTTAAACAAACAACTATTAAGTACTTACTTTGTGTTATGCTGTGGGGAGATAGAACTATAAATACGACAATAGCCTTTCTCACAAGGAACATAGGGTATAAAGTTATTTCTGTGCACATCTTATCAGCTTTTCTATTTAGTTTGTAAGTTCCTTGAGGAAACAGGTCATGACTTGTCCTCTTAGAGTGTCTTGTACTTTAGAGGCTCACTAGAAATTTGTTGCTTGAATGATCAAAAAGGAACTGACAAAAACATCTTTCTTTTATTTACTAGAATTTTATATAACCTAGATGAGCAAAAACTCATTATTATGGGTCATCTATTGAGACATGGAAATATTCTTGTTGTAATGGTATTCCTTAGAATAGGATTCTTCCTGTATTTTATGCATTTATGTAGCCCTGTCTGGCTAGTGAACATGTTTATTTGTCTGTATAGCACAGTAATTGTTTCATTTCTGCAAAAAATACACTGTACCATTTTACAGCTCAGTATCTTTTGCTAGTACTATAATATAATTGAATGCTCACTGAACCACAGCTCTATTATTTTCAGTATCTTTCTGATTTTTTTTTTTTTGGTGGCTTTTGCAAATGATCCAAGTTTTTACTCTTTCACTGCCTTTCATCTGAGAATCCCTGAAGGGGGGAAAAATTAGTTAAGGTTGGAGATATTTCAGATTAGTAACTATCAACACCCATTTTTTATGGATTAAAAAAAAAAAACCTGACACTCTGTAAGATATGACCTTCATAGCTATGGTAAAGTAATGGATAAATGAAAGTTGACTCCAAAATTTTGGTTTTCAAATTCCTCTCGTCAAGAAACTAAGTGTGTGAGTTTTCCAATACTGGCTTACTTTAATGTTATTAGTAGCACTTCAAACCTGTAGTTTTTCTTTCTGTTAAAAAATTGTCAGCTTGCTATATTTTAAACAGTGGCAATGGTGGCAAATCCACCTTTACATTTTAGTAGTGAATGGGATATGGTTGACCCCATGCATTCACATTGAATTATATCTCCCACTTAAAAATAAGAATTCTTTTTTTTTTTTTCCTGGTATAAAAGCAACTCAAGTGAGAATGAATAGTTTCTCCTCCTCTTCCTTCAGTTATAATTGATAGGTGTTTTTTAATTGGACTTGTTTGATTTAACAGATACATCATGAAATAATTTAAGAATTGCATTTTCTACAGAAAAGGATGTTTGATAATATGCTTCCTTAAAATTAACATGAGCAGGTTTCTCAGTGACAACCAAAAATTTGCATACTTTCACTCATAGAGTAGGTCTATAATTTTATTGTGAAGATATTTTAAAAAGAACATATTTTGACAGCTTATTAGCTTAGGAACTGCATTCATTTGGAGACAGTGTGATATAAAACAAACACCAACGATTGGTAGAGCAGTGTCTTTTTTTTTCTTTCTAGATAATAGTTATGAATTTCTTTTAGCAACTTCCCTTGACACACTACCAGGTAAAAACCAAATGTCCAAGTCCATTGGCTAATGTGGACTTATTTTAAATCCTGATATCCTTTTGTGGTGGTCTAGTTTATCCTTTTCCTCAGCATTTCTTCATTTCCTGTTTTTTGAACATCCCAGAATAAAGAGAAAGTGGATTTATTTTTACTGATAGATATGGCTCATCATGGAATATTAGAGTGTGGATGGACTTTGTTGCTGTTTTTTTTAAGCCCATTTCCCATTTTATAGATGAAGACACTTTTGCTCTTGGGGATTAAATGATTTGTTTAAGGTCAGCTGCTTAGTGCCTGAAGTTAGGATTTGTACTCAGGTTTCCTGCTTCCCTGCCTTGTGGTTTGTGTGTTTTGAATATTTTAGAGAATTGATAGCTTTCAGTTAAATTATCCTGATTGATTTATGTATTTTGTTTGTGAATTCAAGTCTTTATCATCCTTGTTTTACTACATAGGATTCCTCCTGTAAAAAATGTGTTTAGTAATATAATAAAATTTTGGGACTTGGAGGGAGCTCCAGAGATTATGAGTTTATGGGATTTAATAAGTAAACCTAAAGTGAAAGAGTGAAATGTTCCAAGATCATACAGTTAGGAGAACAGCAGAGTTCAGACCCATCTTCTAGAGATATTCTTAGGTTGCAGTGTTAGGTAGAATCTAAGAAGATAATATTTAATATGTATAAAATATAAAGTCTTACACTTGGACTCAAAAAAAGTACAAGGAGGGGGATTTGTGGTTAGATAGCAGTTTGAATGAAAAGATGGGGTGGGGTATCAAAGGCCATTATGAGCCAAAATTGTCACACTGCAGTCAGAGAAGCTAATGTGATTTTAAATTGTATGAAGTGTTGAGTTCAAAACTAGGATGGTGATAGTCCGACATCATTCACTGGGAACTTGTGATCTTACTAAAAAATGAGAACCCACCAGAACACTTAGAAATCATTTTTTTTTTTGGCCAGATAATTGTTCTTTTATGTATATATATATATAATTTAATTGTCTAAATTCCATTTTCTGTTTTTGAGTTGAAATGTAGATAGCATTTCTTTACATTTTTTCTTAATACAAGAAATTAAATTTAAACTTTTTTTGTTATGTTTGTAATTTTAAAATTTAAATGGTACTCATTCCTATATTTTTTCATTGCCTTTTTGTGTAATTCTATTCTATTTTTTTTTTAATGTGAAAACTAAAAAGTATGCAATCTATTCTAAGGGCAGTAGGAATATTATGTAACTTATTTTTTGTCCAGTTACAGTCAAACCTTTTTAAAGATTGACATATTACTGACTTGAGGTCATGCAATTTTTTCTTTTCCTATATACCTATGCTTTACATGTCAATTTCCTGTCATGTAGCACATTTAGGAAAGTTATTTCTCACCATCTTCCTAAAGCCAAGTGCTATTATTTCCTTAAGGTGGTTTTTTTTTTCCCTTCCCAGTTATTTTATTTTACTTGACAGCCATGTAAGTTGTGAGGCATTAAAAGTTCTGGGAGAAGGTATGGCTTTGTAATCTTGGGCAAATAATTTCTCTTTTCTACTCAGTTTATTTATAAAATGAAGATACTTGATTCTCCTCTAAATCAACTGTAAAATAAAAACATAGAAGATAATATAATACTAATTTCTAGTTGTTTGCTTTGTTTTCTATCTTTGGAGATTATTTGTGAACAATCTAGACATGTGTGAGGAAATGTAAACAGGCCAGGGTTGAAGGATCATAGTGTCCCAGAGGGACAGCTAGATGGCACAGTGGTTAGAGTTCTAGGCCTATAATCAATAATACTCATCTTCTTTAATTCAAATCTGACCTTAGACACTAACTGTGTGACCCTGCTCACTTAACCCTATTTGCCTCAGTTTCCTCATTTGTAAAAATGAGCTGGAGAAAGAAATGGCAGACCAGTCCAATATCTTTGCCAAGAAAACCTCACACAGCTGAAACAACTAAAGAACAAGAAGTCCAAAAACAGTCCTGGAGATCAGAGTTCAAAGTACCATCTAATGGTGCATTTATATTCCATTTTATCAACATTCAAATTGGGATTTCATTGATGGTTAATTCCATTAAGTTTTTCATTACACCAATTCTGCCTCCTCATTCACTGTCATACCCTTCTGACTTACTTCCCAACCTCCTTCTTCCTTAGTTTTGTCATCCAGCATTATTTTCCTTCTAACCCAGGATGAATTGATGTGGACATACATGGAAGGAAGGGGAGGATTTACATCTTTATTTCAATATAATTTTTTTCTTTGTAGTCTTATCTTGCATTTTATGCATTTGAAAATGAATCATCATAATCCCAAAAGTCTCCATGATATTCAAAAAATAAGGACCCCTACTCTACTTCCATACTTATATTCACATCTCAATCAGTCTCCTTCACTTTACAGTGTTTTGGCCTTAAAGATCTGAAAACCTAACATCTGATTTCTCTATTCTTGATATATGCTTACACACCCTTCCTCATACTTTATGAGCCAGTAACATTGGCCTCATTGGTGTTCCTAGCACTGGTCTCTCAAACTCATGACTGCATTTTTACTTGTCCTCTATGCTTGAAATTCCTTCCTCCTCATCTCTGCCTCTTGGCTTCTGTGGTTTCCTTCAAGCCCCAGCTAAAATGCTGCCACAATAAGCGTTTCTCAGAATTCTTTATTCTCTCTGAGATTATTTCCAATATTTATACATTTTGCTTGTACATAGTTTTTTCTCTGTTCACACTGTGAACTTGAGAGCAGGAATTGTTTTTTGCCATTGTTTGTGTCCCCAGCACTTAGCACATTGCTCGGCACACAGTAGATAATTTAATAAGTACTTGTGGACTTGCCTTGACTGGGCTGCTAAATTTTGTTGAAGAAAATCCCATAAATATAATCTCAGCTAGTCCTTCTTTGCTTCTAAAATTTCACAGTTGGAGGAGCCTTAGAAAGGTATTTTATCTATTCCATCTACTTGAGGCATAGATCTCTTCCCCAGAATTTGTGACAAATGGCTCATTAGCTTTTACTTTAAATACTTTCAGTAATAAGGAGTTCATTACCTCTGGTGGCAGACTATCCCATTTTCTGGAAACTTTTATTTTAAAGAAGTACTTCCTTACATTTAAGGTACAATTTTCTCCTTCCTTTCCTTCCTCCCTCTCTCCCTCTTTTCCTCTTTTCTTCCCTCCTTCCCTCTCTCCCTCGCTCCCACTTTTCTTTCTGTCTTCCTCTCTTCTTCCCTCCCTCTCTTTTTCCCCTCTATCTCTCCCTCCCCTTTTCCCTCTCTCTCTCTCTCTCTCCTACATTGGTCCTGCAAAGTGGTCCTGGTTCTCTCTTCTATAGCCAACCAGAATACAAATTAAACTTCTTGATCATAAAAGCCTTTGAAATATTTGAAGACTACCAAATAGGTCCCAATGTTGTCTTTTCCTAGGTTGAACATTTCCTTCAGCCAGTGCTCACATGATATTATTTTGAATTCTCATGGTGCTAATGGCGAAATTGCTTGACTTTGTCAGGGTCATTTTGTGGTGTAGTGTAGTAAATAGAGAGCTGGCCTCCAAGCCAGAGCTGAGAAGCTAAGGTCTGATTCTGACACATGCTGGTCATGTGACCTTGGGCAAGTCATCCTCTCAGGGAATGAATTTTGGGGTGGGGATGGGTGCTGGAGTAGAAAAGGTGCATACGTCTAACACTATGTGCTAGAAGCTGTGATAAAACCTGGGAATACAAATGATAAAAGAGAACAGCTCCTATTCTCAAGGAGCTTATATTTTAATAAGAGAAAACAAAATACATAAGAAAGTAGAAATGGATATTTTGGATTGGGAAGTCACAGAATTGGGGAGTAGAGGCCATAGGGTAACTTACTGATATGTTCTTTCAGAGAATAGTAATATTAATTTGATTACTATTTCCAGAGCTAGAGGTAGAAGGAGATAAGGAAGTGGAGTGAAAAAGAGGGGGGATGATATTAAAATAATCAGTCAAGGTTTAAATATTTTTGGAGAACTCTCACTAATTTAATAGTGCCTACCTGCACCTTCAGGTAGGTACCAGATTGATGACTATAAGACCATATGCAGAGAAGATGCCCTGCTGGATGAAATTTCATTATCTAGGACTCCCCTGCAGTAATGAAATCATAAATCCAGGCTCAATTCTTACTCTTAAAAATATGTCATCCCAAAGGGAACACTGCTCTATTCTTTATAGTTTAGTATACTTCTGTTAATGCAGCCAAAGATTACAATAGTTTTTTGGATAGTCGTTGCATGTAGTTGACTGCAAATCCTCTGGGGTTTTCTTATATCTTTTTATAGATCTCCTGCTGTCTGATACTTTCCAGTTGATTCTTTTGAATAAGACTATATTCATCCCTATTAAATGTCATCTTCTTATATACAACCTATCATTTCTATAGGATGGATAATCACCTTTCTTGGGCAAGCATGTTATATTTTTGTTCTTATTTTCAACATTGTGGAAATAATCCTTTTTATGAAAGGATTTATGAAAGCTTTTCAGCAAAAATTATGAGTTTGAGTCTTAAAACCTCTACTCATTGAATGAATAACCTTACACAAACATTCTCTTTAAGCCTCAATTTTCTAAATTAATTGGGGATAGGCAATTACCAAGTACTATATCAATTTTAATGTGGTAGTACCAGATACTTGACTATGCTTCCTTCTGATCTTCCCTTTTCTCTTTCCTGTTTAATTTTTAAATCTTTCATCTATTAATTCATTTTTCTAATTTTTTTTCTTAATTATCACTGCCTCCCCCATTTTCCTCCTCTCCTTTTCCCTAGAACATTTTTACCTTTACCGATCTCTTATAAAGAAATTAGTGTTGTTGTTCAAATGTATCTGACTTATTATGACCCTATTTGGCATTTTCTTGGCAAAGATTTTGGAGTGGTTTATCATTTCCTTCTCCAGCTCATTTTTCAGACAAGGAAACTAAGGAAAACAGGGTTAATTGACTTGCAGAGGCTCACAAGACTGTTAAGCGTCTCACTGCATTACCCAGCTGCCCTTAAATATGAGTACAATGAGGCATAATAAACTAACAGATAAGATTTCTCTGAAAATATATGAAAATTTATGGCTCATCTTGTACCTACTGCCTATCTTCTTTTTACCACAGGATAGGGAGTATTTTTCATCATTAGTCTTCTGGAGTCAAGAATGATCATTGCATTCATTGGAATGCTTAAGTTTTCCCCAAATTTTTGTCTTTTATAGTGTTACACTCAGTGTGTGAATTGTTCTCTTGATTTTACTTACTTCACTCTACATCAATTCATACAAATTTTTTCCCCCTGGGGCAATTGGGGTCAAGTGACTTGCCCAGGGTCACACCAGCTAGGAATTTAATTTTGAACTCAGATCCTCCTGACTTCAGGGCTGGGGCTCTATCCATACAAACTTTTTTTAGGTTTTTCTTAAACCAACAATTTTGACATTTATTATAATACAGTTTGTTCCACCATTTTTGCAAATAATGGCTACATTTGGGTCCTTCACCTCTTAAATCACTTTTATCACTTTGAAGTATAAGCTTTATAGTGATAATACTGGGCTAAAGGGCATATACTATTTAAGAAATTTATAAATTGGTTAGCATTATTAATGCTGAGGTTTCTATGTGAAATACCATATAATTTTGAATTTATATTTCCAGAATTTTCTATTTTTACTTGAAGCAATTTACATAGTATAGATAAAAATCTCAATATTTTCATGTTTGTGTGTGTGTGTGTGTGTGTGTGTTTTTTTATCCTAGTCATTCCTACGTTGGTCAAGATTACAGTGTACAAGCAAATATGGGGAAAATTTCACTGGATCAACTTGATTCTGTGAGTACCATATCCTTTAGAATCTGAGTAATTTTTCATGTAAATCAGTCAATAAACATTTGCTAAATGTCTATTATGTGCTAGCCATTGTGCTCAGTTCTGGAAATATAGAAAATAGACAGGCAATTCTTAACAAAAGGATTAGTCTTTGTAAGAATATATTTAGAGGGCAGCTAGGTGGCCTAGTAGTTAGAACACCAGCCCTGAGGTCAGAAGGACCTGAGTTCAAATTTGATCTCAGACACTTAACACTTCCTAGCTGTGTGGCCCTGGGGCAAGAAGAATATATTTAGAATACTTCATCAGGAAGAAAGGCTTTTCCAAAAGTGTTCAACATGATTACATTTCTTACACGTGGTAACTTTTTTTTTTTCCTCCCTTATAGTGAGGGAAAAATTTAATCAAATGAGAAGGTGTACATAAAGACCTAGTCTTAAAGTTAGGAAGACCACTATTCAAGACCCAGTCTTTGACATACTTCTTTGTGACTCTGTGCTAGTCCCTTCACCTCCAAGTACCTTAATAAGACCATAGATTGCCAACAGTTGTTGATCTGCATTTGTAGTGGTAGTTTCCTTACTAGGAGTTTCTTATACTAATGAAATCACATATCTGAATAAATAAAATAAATAAAAATGGAAACAAATAAATAGATATAAATAATAAAATAGAAAAGAGCAATTTAAGTGATATTTCTCAAATAAAATTTCCTTAACATATGGTAGATAAATGGTATTCATATTTTAACCAAAGATTTTATATATTTGGATAAAAAGAAATACCAGACATATAACATTGGAATGCTACTACAGTAGAATGCATTTTAGTCAAACTACTATAGTTTTATTGACACATAGACTTTTTCTTAGAGTTATAGAGCTAAAAGGACCTCAGAAACTCACCCCACCTCATATGTAAGGAAGCAAGATTTTCTAGCAGAATGAATGAGTTCAGTAAGAATTTTTATAAATATGTGCTCTTTCTAGGAAGAAGTCCATTCATAAACCTTGAATTTCCCCTTTCTCCTTATCCTACTCTTATTCCCCTAAAAAGAAAGGGGGGAGAAAAAACTAGAAAGAACTCTCAGGAATAGAATAATTAATTAATTAATTAAACAAATATCCTGGGACTTATCATATATGAATTGCACATATTAATTAAAAATATACTGAGTTTTAAGTGATAGGGAAGTTAAATTGAATCATAATGAAATGAGCCACATAAGAAAAAATTAGGAATGCTTATAGAAAGGAACTCTGAGTTCACTTCTAACCGGTTGCCCTCAAATACTGTAATAAAATGCTTACTTTTAAGATTTCTGGAAATAGAAATAGGTTTGATTATTAACTTTAGACAAGTTAAATGGAACTTGTTCCAACTTGTCCATCCTTTAATCTCCTGAAACAACTATTTCATCAGTCTCACACCTTTCTGAGGCCTATTGTATACCACTGATTGAAAGACCTGAGGCTTCATCTCTAGTTCTTTTTGAAAGGAAAAGATAACACTTTAAAATAAAGAAATTGAGCTGGATATGTATTAATTTTATTGGCAGGTGCTCTATTTATGTTTTATGTTCAAACAAGGAGGCACCTTT
The DNA here is from genome assembly GCA_023553655.1 of Myrmecobius fasciatus. Classification (NCBI taxonomy): domain Eukaryota; kingdom Metazoa; phylum Chordata; class Mammalia; order Dasyuromorphia; family Myrmecobiidae; genus Myrmecobius; species Myrmecobius fasciatus. The sequence continues at coordinate 597,099 of JAJPUD010000460.1, read as the reverse complement.
TTTTTCCCATTCATAGGCGAAATGCCATCCAAATTTTACTTTTTTGTTTAATTCTGTATTCTCCATTAAAAAGGAATAGATTTGACTGTTGCAATTAGGACAGTGTGACTTAGAATAGCAGTGTTTTAGAAAATTCAGTGGTCTTTTTGGTTCCAGATGTGAAATTGGCCTACATTATTATGTTGGTTGCCTTTGTGTTTTCATTTTCATTTTCTGTTTTTTTTTTAAATTTTCTTTATTTTTTAATTAAAAATGTTTGTTTATAAAACATATGCATGGGTAATTTTTCAACACTGACCCTTGCAAAACCTTGTGTTCCAAATTTTCCCTTCCTTCCCCCCACCTCCTCCCCTAGATGGCAGATAATCCAGTACATGTTAAATATGTTAAAATATATGTTAAATACAATATATGTAATACATATTTATACAGTTATCTTGCTGCACAAGAAAAATCAGATCAAGAAGGAAAAAAAAACCTGAGAGAAAAAAAAAATGCAAACAAACAGTAATAGAAAGAGTGAAAATGTTATGTTGTGATGCACACTCAGTTCCCACAATCCTTTCTCTGGATGTAGATGGCTCTCTTCATTACAAGATTATTGGAACTGCTCTGAATTATCTCATTGTTGGAAAGAGCCACGTCCATCTCTTTAGCTGCTTTTGTTTAGTTTTAACTGTATGGCTATAATTAGAAGTCATTTAGAAAATATATGTTTAGGGGCAGCTAGGTGGTGCAGTGGATAGAGCACCAGCCCTGAAGTCAGGAAGACCTGAGTTCAAATCTGGTCTCAGACACTTCCTAGCTGTGTGACCCTGGGCAAGTCACTTAACCCCAATTGCCTCAGCAAAAAAAAAAAAAGAAAATATATGTTTATCTGTAATCATAATGATTCTTCAGAGTGTCTCTTTAGTTTTTAGTTTTTCCAAGTAGAATGGATTTATAATTTCTGTAGATAAATATTAAAAGTCAAATAGTTAAACTGCCTCATAGCCACAAATAATTTTCCTTACAGCTTGCAGTGAAATCATTTCCACTCTGTATGCGTCAGTTACATAAAGCTTTGCGAGAACATCATCATCTTCGGCATGGTGGCCGAATGCAATACGGTCTTTTCCTGAAGGGCATTGGCTTAACACTTGAGCAAGCTTTGCAGTTCTGGAAGCTGGAATTTATCAAAGGGAAAGTGGATACAGACAAGGTAAATTTTTTTAAAAATTAAAAATTTATTTATCCTGTTCAGTTTTAACTAATCTGGTTTATAGTTTTTCATTTATTCTGAAAACATGGAATGACATCTTTTACATTTCTGAAATTGCATATCCTTACCCTTTGAATTTACTTTATATTGTGTACTTGCTTATGAGTACATTTTTCCTAATGGAATGAAAGCACCTGGAAAACAGAGACTAATTCATTCCTGTGTTGTATTCCCCAAATCTTGCATAGTGTCTGGGCCATAGTAATGAATGCTTGTTAATTGACAGACTGATAATCCAGTTTCAAAGAAATTCCTTAATAATTGACATTCATAGAGCAAATTTTTATTAAAATTTGCAAAGTATTTTATATTAACTTGTTTGATATTATAAAAATCCTAAAAGATAGATATTATACTTATTATTTTGTTTATTCATAAAATGGAAGTGAAAAAACATTGAGTGACTTATCTATTGTCACAAAGCTAATACAAGAGGCCAGATTTGAATTCTACTCTTCTTAACTTCCAAATCTAACACTAGTCATTAGACCATGTAGGAGAGGCAACATGGGTAGGGGATAGGAGTCAAGAAACTTTGGGTTTCACTTTGGCCTTCAGCACTTAATTGGCTTTTTGATCCTTGGCAAGTTATTCCATAGAATCTACCTTACTTTGCATATCTATAAAATAGGGAGATAATGCATACATTATCCCCCTAATAGAGTCACTGTGATAATAATATATCAGATACCTCAGGAGATATGAGATAATTCAAATGAGACATTATTAAAAATAGTAGATAAATATTGATTGTAATGATGATAATAATTGTTATTATGTAGCCCTATATACTTCATGCTAATAGCATATATGAATGCAACATATTGGGGCAGCTAGGTGGTGCAGTGGATAGAGCACCAGCCCTGAAGTCAGGAGGACCTGAGTTCAAATGTGGTCTCAGACACTTAACATTCCCCTAGCTGTGTGACCCTGGTCAAGTCACTTAACCCTAATTGCCTCAGCAAAAAAAAAAAAAAAAATGAATGCAACATATTTGCAAAAAATTGCAAAGGCTTCTGTGTATTTGTTGAAGAAACACTTAATGGAAATAAAAATAGGGTAATGACGAATGAAAAGTACTATACAAAATAGTTCTCTCTCCCTTCGTACAACCTATTTGATGTTGATTGCAGGAATTACAATTCAGTAGTTGGCTTTAGGGAGTTGTATTTTCCTCTGAGCATTCTAGATGAGATATATTCTGAAGGAAACAAGAATGAAGGAGATGAGACATCTAGCAACTAAGGAATAAAAGTTCAATGGTTCTTCTCCATCCCCTAATATATTATAGAAATTCACATTTAACTTGGAGCCAAGCAGTTTCAATATAGATGATTACCCTAAATTTTACAAACTTGAGTAACTACTTATATACTTATCTAAAGTAATCATGGAGTCCTTTTTTTCTCAATTATTAGGTTTTAATTAGGAAATGTATTCATTCTCCTTTTTCCTCTTAATCACTGCAGAATGCAGAAAATTAAAAAAATATATTTTTCCTAGGGAAAGCTAATTTATAAAACATGGGATATTTACCAAGTAATTCATACAGCCAAGTCTTTATTATGTCTCCAGCTGTGTGCCCAACTGAAAAAGGCCAGATCCTTTTATAGTGTAAAAAGCCATAGATTTTTTTTTTCCAGGTGTGTATTGAAGTCCGATTACATTGAAGATTGTAGAATCATTGCAAATTAGAATGGTTCATGTAATAGGGATTTGCTGTAAAACAATTTGGAACTACTTCTTAAATTCCTGGGGGCAAATAAAAAAAATTATATGTATATATATATATTTTTTTTTGGATCTGAAGCATTTATGTGAGCAGGGTTCAAAACAGGAGAAAGCACCTATTTGTTAAAAGTAGTCACAGCTTGTCAGACTGGCTACTGTCTGAAACAGACATTTGCTGGCAAGACTGAGAATGCTGTCATGCATTGAGTTTTGAAATTTTCCTTTTAAAATATGCAAATGTAAGAAACTTTTTCACTGGTGAACAAAAATGTCATATTTGATTTTTTTTTCATTTTGTGATGTGAAAGTAATTTTCTTTTGAAGTTATTTTAAAATGGAAATCAATGACTGTTTTTAGTTTTCCAAGTAAATATGTAAGAGGCTTGTATTTTCATTAGTCTGTTATTGATTACAATAAATATATTATTTTGGTTATAGACATTATGAATTACATGGTACATGGGAAGTTTACAGCTAGTTATTTATTTTTGTTTTGTGTTGGAATTTTTTTTGGGGGGGGGTTGGGTCTGGTTCAGATATGTGAGTTTATCCGAGTTAGCAACTCCCTTTTAGTGAGTCACTTCGTTCATTTATTCCAAAAAGAATTTTTTAAATGCTTGCCATATATCCAGTATTCTTTTAGGTTCTGGAAACAGGAAGAGAAAAATGGCAGTATCTCTATCATCAAGAAAATTATTCACATTCATAGAGAGTTTCCAAGAAGATGGAGAATTTAGTGATTTGCCCATAGTCAATTGTCAGCTACTGTGTGGAGTATAGAATATTGGTCTTCTTGTCAGAAAAACCCATGTTCAAATCCTAATTTAGACACTTCCTAGCTCTTTGACCTTAGTGCAAAACCCTTAAGTTATTTCAGCCTCCTTTTTCTCATCTGTAACATGACAATAATAGTAACACCTGTCTACAGAGTTTGAGAATCAAATAAAACAGTGCAGGTAAAGTATTTGGCAAACCTTTATTATCCATATATAAATGATTTGTCATCATATTGGTGAAGATGGTGATGATTAGGATGTATTGGGACAAGGTTTGAATCCCTATATTCCTCACTCTCTGATCTCATGCTACTTCTTCATCTTCTTAGTATCACCTTTGGTGTGGGAAGGTATAAATATTTGTGTGAATGAACACATATCTTGCTTCCTCAGCTATTTCTTTTTTTCTGACATGCCTTTACAATGAAATGGATTTACAGGCAGCTTGGTTTGTGAAAATTCTATTTAGTTAAACAAAGCTTGCTAATAATTTGCTAAGTGATGCACACTATATAAAAATAATCCTCTTAAACAGTATAGAGGATAGACAGGCCAAGAAATGCCATTTAGAAAGATTTATTGCTTGTTATAGCAGATTCAGGATGTTAGAAACTTTTTGTAGTTCTCAGTATACCATGACTAGTTTTTAATAGATGATATTTAAAGTGACAATCGTCCATTAAAAACTAGTCATGGGATACTACAAATTTTGCTGAAGATGATGATTGTGTATGATGTCATATACTCTACACAACCCATAGAGCATTTCAGTTAGTAAGCTAAAAAGCATTAGGTATTTACTATAAACTGGGAAAGTTGGCTAGGTTGTGCAGTGGATAGGGTGGCAGTCCTGAAATCAAGAAGACTTGATCTTGCTGAGTTCAAAATCTAGTTTCAAATACTCAGTTGTGTGACTCTGGGCAAATCACTTAACCTTGTTTTTCTCATGTTTCTCCTCTGTAAATTGTAACCAACCTCTTCTACACAATAAAACACATTTTCATTATCTTTTAAGCTATAAAATGAGAAAATTTTAAAAGAAATAATAAAAATAGCTTACCTTTATATTTCTTGTTGGTGAGTTGTTTTTCAGTCATGTCTAACTCTTTATGATTCCATCGGAGGTTTTCTTGGCCAAGATACTGGAGTAGTTTGCCATTTCCTTCTCCAGTTCATTTTACAGATGAGAAAACTGAGACAAACAGGATTAAGTGACTCGCCTAGGGTCAGACAGCTAATGAATGTCTGAAGCCATATTTAAACTCAGAAAGATGAGTTTTACTGACTGGCTTCTACTTACTTGATCATCTACTAAACATTTGCTGAAGATAAATATTAATGAATTCAGGACTTATTTTAGTTAAATAACATATATTCCTTTTTTAAATGAAATTGTTTCTACTGATATCACTGCCAAATTTTGACATGGCTGTTTTTAAATAAACTTAACCATTATTGTTCTAAGGCATATATAGATTTTGTTACTTAATCCTATCCTGATAAAATTGCATCAAGTTGTCACTTATAGAGGACTAGAAATAGTTATATCTTTTATAAATTTTCCATCAACAACTCCAGGGAGCAAATAGGATTCTCCCATTCCCATCCCAAATTGGATCTTTCTTTCCTTCTCTCATTTTGGAGAAACTTGTCCTTTCCCCTTCACTTCCTCTAATTCCTTTGCTTGAAAATTTATGCTACATTTATAAAATTAGACTATAAGACAAAGTACTGTTGTAATTATAATCATATAATTCTCCCTATCTATCATTTAGGTGCTTACAGAATTTGGGTGGCATCAGCAAACTGATGCACAGTTAGAGTGGTTCAGAGGAAAGAGCAATGGTTTTAAATATCAGTTCTAACACTTAATAGCTGTGTGACTATGGATAAGTGACTTGATTGCATTTGACTTCACTGTCCTTCTCTGTAAGAAGAATATTATTTTGCTCCCCAAACCCTACCCTTCCCACTTCCCCCATCATTGTAGAGGGCAACACCATTCTTCCAGTTCCTCAGGCCCATAACCAATGAGTCAACTTGGAATCCTTACCATTTCTTATTTTCCATATTCAGTTTGTTGTCAAGGCCTATTCATTTCTTCTTTGATACATCTCTTGAAGAAGTCTACTTTTCTCCTCTGATGTTACCATAATTCTCATGCACCTTATGCCTGGATTATAGCAATAGGCTGCTGGTGGATCTGCCCATCTCAAGTCTTTTCCTCACTCCAATCCATGCTCCATTCAGCCACCAAAGTGATTTTCCGAAAGCATAGTGCTGATGATGTCATCTGTCTACTCAATAAACCCCAAAGAGCTCCAGGATCAAATGAAAGATCCTCTGATGTTCAAAATTCTTCATAAACCTAATACCACCTACGTTTTCACCTTCTTATTTCTGACCTCCTGCAATGTAGTTTTAGTTAACTGATACAGCATTTCTTGCTGTTCTACCAAAAAAAAAAAAAAAAAGACACTCCATTTCTTGACTAAATGAAATGCTGCTAAAAGAAAAATGGTAAACTCCACAGAGTTTACAAACAGGATAGTTTATCCTTTTCTAAAAAGGCAGCATTTAACTATCAAAAGTAAAATGCAAGTGAAGCTCAGAGAGATGCAACATTCTTGACTTAGGAAGAAGGCAAATGAAATTCAGTTTTACACTGATAGTAACAATTTAGGGCTGCCTTGAAGGCAATCTATAGGCCAAAGAGTAGTACCTAGACTAGTAATGCTTAGTGGTAAGGACATGATCCTAGAAGGATAGGCTGAATACTTCCATAGTGCTCTCAGCCAATCATCATCATTTAATGCTGAATCCACTGACCACATATTTCAGATTAAATTCTGTCCTTCTATATAGTTGAACTTCCAACTGACGAAGTTTTGAATGCCATTAGGCTCCTCTCTTGTGGTAAAGCACTTGATGTTGATTCTATTCCAGCTGATAGTTACAAGACAGGGTCCAGGGTTCATACAAAAGCTGACTGAAATGTTCTTGTTTATGTGACTAGAAGATGTCATCCCTCAGGAGATAGCTTTCATTGTTTCTGTAAAGGAAATTGGCTTGTGATAATTGTAGGGAGGGGGCAGGAGCAGGTGCGGGAAGGGACTCTCAGTCATAGCTGGCAAGATTCTTGGCCAGAGTCCTTCATCATCAGACTGATGCTTCACTAAGAAGATTGTTATCTACCTGAGAGCCAATGTGGTTTCAGAAGTCGCCAAGGAACAGTAGGTGTGGGGTTTGCTGCTTGTTAACTATATTCAGGATGAACAATAGCCACAAATATTTGGGTATTAGGGATAGGGATTGGACCTATAATTTTAATGATATGCTTTACCTCAGTGAAGAAACTTCTACCAATGCAAGTCAGAACTACAACTTATAGTCTTAGAATTACGTGTGATATATCTATGATCATATATGATTCCTGTGTGTCAGATGTAGGTCTGATGGTATAGCAAAGTGAATATAGAGATAAGACCTTGGAGCCAGGAATACTTGAGTTTATGTCCTATATTTAACTTGGTTAACTTGATTAATTTGGTTACCTCATCAGACTTTTGACTGGTAACCAGTATCTTCAGTATCTTTTGGCTATTCCCAGCTTAAATTTTATCACAACATATGTTCTTTTCCTTACAAGGATAATAATAATTTACAAAAGGACTTTTCTCGTATCATCCTTGTTCAAGATTGATGTGTGGTTTTTGTCATGACAACCCTTTTGAGAAGCAATGCCCAGGAAACTGGGATTTACAGAGGTTGTCTTGCCCAAAGGCATACATATTTGTAAGGGGAATTGATCCCATATCATCTGACTAGAAATATAATATTTTCATAATTGTCACTTCCAAATTTACAAGTTCGTACAGTTCTTCCTCAAGGTCTAGCATCCCTCCCTTAAAAACAAAACAAAACAAACAAACAAACAAAAAAACAGAAACAAAAACAAAAACAAAAAAAGGAAAAAAAAAGAATACCAAAAACCCAATGGGCATCTTGCCTATCTCTCCCCTCATCATTCTCTTCTTTCCCTTCCTCTTTCTTTTTCTTTAACCTTTCCTCTTCCTTGTCCTCCCACCTCTGAAGGGCAAAGTGAATGAGGACTATAGGCAGGTCAAGCTAAGCTCTAATTTACTGCTTTAGCTTTCTACTTCTCTGTACTCAACTTAACACATTTTTTTTTTGTTTGTTTTGTTTTGTTTTGTTTTTCTAACCTTTTTCTAGGCTTCCTAATAACTTGGTGTGCTAGCATAGATCCTGGTGTTTGCATACTTATTGTGGATTTGGAGGTATTTTCTCTTAAATTAACAGGGACAAAGCATTGGGTTATAATACTATTCTTTGGCTTTGATCATTTGGTTACTACCATTTTCCCTAGACTCCCCCCACCAGAAGAGTAAATTATTTTCTCAAACTCTTCACATAATGCAGTCTCTTTCTCCTTCCTGAATGAGCTGCTTTGCTTTTATTATTGTTGTAATATAATTTTTCAGTTGCGTCCAACTGTTTGTGACCCCATTTAGGGTTTTCTTGGCCAAGATACTGGAGTGCTTGTCATTTCCTTCTCCAGTTCATTTTACAAATGAGGAAACTGAGGCAAACAGGGTTAACTGACTTGCCCAGGGTCCCATAGCCAGTAAGTGTCTGAGGTCAAATTTTAATTAAGGTCTTCCTGACTCCAGGGGCCCTAAAATAATACAAAAATCCCATATAAGTGTGATTGTCATGTAAAGTATAAGTATCACAGGAGCCTGTCGTTAGACATCAGTTTACTGTGATTACTGTCAAGTTAAGCAAAATTATTATTACAGTCTAAGAAATTACCATTTTCTCTTATAGCAGCTTGTAAGTAGTAATGATGTGGTTTTGGCAACTACTTGTTAAGTATTTGACATTAATGATTTTTATCAGCCATTTGATTCATCAGACTAGTACCAAATAATCACAACAGGCTGTGTAATGGAGTAAAAAGTGGCCATTGCCTATTAGACAGTTCTTCATAGTGATAGCTGCGGTTTGAGCATTAGAATATTATTAACTAAGAAAGTAACCACGAGTCATTTTGAAAATAACATAATCTCACCAGGCATCATTAGTTGCACAAAGATTGATTCTCTAGAGAAGTAAGCAAATGGATGCCAAGAGGAGGAAGAACATTTTAAAATCTAAGTTCTCCTCAGGATGAAACTATAAAATCACTTAGCTTTTTACTGCAATTTTTCAAAATGCATATTTGTTGATAATATTTGGTAAATATTTAGAGAGCCAGCCTGATAGCATTTAGAGAGTTGGCTCTTGGAGATTGGAAAACCTGAATTCAGATTTCCTGCAAATCTCTTAATCTTTCATTGTCTAAAACTGGAGGTTGAAGAATGATCTTAAACTGTATCTTTTCCATCCTTTCACTGCAGGAATCCTATTTCTAACAGGTACTTATCTTACCACTGCTTGTTGATCATGTAACCTTTAATGAAATTTAATATTGCTTTTAAAAACCTAAAACTAGTTTTCTTTGTAGATGGCTGCAATATAGAATAAGAAATTCCTGAATGACTTACATTAATAATAGAGCAATTTTTGAGTTTAAAGTTGAGGACATTTTGAAAATGTGGATAGAGTGTAATGATAGCCAATGTGGTGCTTGTAAGTAGAATTTGATGACACATGGAAATGAAAGACATTTAAAAAAAAATCTGAGCCCAGAGTAAGATTCCAAAATTCTCTGGAATATTCTATAACATATATGGCCTAATATGGTATCTTTCATATAATGAAAAGTAAAAACTTTGTTGAATAAATGAAAAGAAAGTGGCTTTAACATCTGACCAAGACAAAACATCATATATTCTGTTGCTCTTAGGCAATGGTATTGTTTCTCTGTACCTTCAAACTTTGGTGAAAATCTGTTAGAATTTACTTCTAAAATGCAGGTTATTTACATAACCATATTTCCAAAGTCACATATAGGTTAAATAATATTCAGATATGTTAAGCAAGAAGTAGATAATTAGTGGCTCTCATCATCATCATTAATTAATGCCTGGCATTTGTAAATTGATTCAAGTTGCCAAATATTTAAATAGTTGGGGCCCTGATTAGGAAATTTAAATTAATCAATCAAATATTTATTGAGTACATACTTTGTACAAGACTTTGTACTTGGTGTTATATCAGGATATTAAAAAGTATAAATATTGCCCTTGCCTCGAGGCAAATTTAATTGGGAAGATGAAGGATATACAAAAGCACATGAAAAGTTCAATAACAACATGAGATATTAATAAATATGTGATCACATGGCGGTCCCATGTACCAGTATAATGCATGATCAATTGATAAATGAGTAGCTCATATGAGTGCTAAGATTTCAGGGCAGGAAGATATCATTGTGGGCTATAAAGACGTTAAAAGTCTCCTAAAAGTCTTTTGTCACATGTCCCAGAGTTAGAATAAAATATAATTTATTCCAATAAAACACTAAATGTACACTTTTGAAGCTGGCATGTATCGTCTTCCTTCGGTAATGATTAAAGGAGGTGATATTTCCTTAGGCAAAATGATAAAATAGTGGTGAGCTTCTCTTTGTCACTCTCTTTTCCTCTTTCCCCCCAGGTACTCAGTGCTTTACTGCTGCTCAGGATTCTTTCTAGATTCTATAAATTTACCTTACCTGTGAATTCCTGGTAAGACTTTCCTGACTTATAGTGAATTAATTATGTATTCCATGAATAATTAAACTTTAGAAAAGTATAAAATTCAAAGGAATGAACTTCTAATGGTAAAATTTTAGGTTCCATATTTTATCTTGTTGGATCAAATACTAACTTCCTTGTATGATATAAAGTCCTTTACAACTTGACTTCAACCTACTATTCCAGGCTTACTTTATATTACTCCCTGATTCATGCACTCAACAATATTGGCTTGCTTGCTATTGCTCACATACGTCATTCGATCTTTAGTCTCTGCATCTTTGCTCACACTTTCCCCTCATGGCTAGAATGTGTTCCCTTATCACATTTGTCTTTTAAAATCCTTGCAATATTTAAAGCAGGTCAGATGTTATCTCTTACATCCCAGTCTTTCCTGATTTCCCCCAGCTGCTAATACCTTTCCCATGAAAGATTCTTTTAATGATTTTGCAATATTTTGTGTATGTTGAGCCCAGCACAGTCTCTGGCATGTACTTATACATGCTTCTTGACTGATTGAACTTGATCCCTAGGATAGTGTGAAATTAAGAGTAAAAGGATCTTTTAAGTTTCCTTCAGATCACGACATGTAGGTATTGATCTGCCAGAAAACTCTCTGAATTTGAGTCTGCTATTTGTTATATAATCAGACTATTTGTAAGCCACAGATAGGTTGCATGGCCTATGCTATGTAGGGCTGTTAGGATGATGTAGGGCTTTCAGTTCATGTCATGGGAACATTTACTGAAGGAATTAGGAAGATGTTTAATCAATTAGTGGGATATGAAGCATTTATTAAACATAATGCTAGGGACAATATGTAAATTTCTAGATTCATATAATAGAAAGAAAGAAAGAAAAGTAGATAGGTAAATAGATAGATGAAATGGGATGACTAGGTGAAGACATCAAGGAGGGGCTCCTGCAGTAAGGCCTCCTCCTTTATATTTGTTTTTTAGCTCAAAATCTGAATCATGAAGGAAGTCAGAGGAGCTAAGAGAGAAGGAAGTGAGGAGCAGAGTATTCCAGACATGGATGATAGGCAATAGAAAGCTACAAACTCAGGAGATGAAGTAGTTTATCTAATGAACTTTAAAGCAAGTAGGACTGTGGCAATGGATTTTAGAATTTATGGAGTGAAATATAGTTTAAGAAGGCTAGAAATGGGGAGCCAAGATGGCGGAGTGAAAACGTGCCTCTCTGCATCTCCTCCGATCTTCTCTCAAACCAACAATAAAATAAGCCTCTGAACTGATCTTCAAGTCAGGGAATTTAGAAATACTTGGATACTGCTTGCTGATACCTCTGAATAACTTCACATCAGGTTTGTCTACCTCAGACAGAGGGATAAAGAGTGGTGTAGGCCGGAAGTGAGGGTGGGACTCAGCTCAGCTCATTGTGGCAAAAATGCCAAACTCCAAACACCTGGAGTTTATCTGAGGCACTCGGGACTCTCTGCCTGGATTGGGGGCAGGTGTTCTGGCAGACTTGCCTTGTTTAAGGAGTAATTCAGACTTAGTCCTAGCCCCCACCGGCCCAGCACCTTTAATTAATTCGCCAAATTGCCCCAGGACAAGGAGCTTTAGCCGAGGTTTTTCCAAACCTTAAAGAGATATACACGCTGTTAAAAAAAAAAAAAAAAAAAGAGGCAAAAGAGAGCTCTCACCATAGACAGCTTTTATCGAGACAGAGAAGGGCTGACCCCAGATTCTGAGGTTCCTTTAGACAAAACTTCAGAGGATGTTATTAAGGACCATCACTGGTCCCCTTTTCAAAAGGCCTTTCTGGAAGATTGCATACAGAATCTCAAAAGAGAGTTGGAGGATAAATGGGAAAATAAACTAAAGTCAGTGCAAGAAGCCCTCCAAAAGAGATATGATAAAGACACCAATTTATTGAAAAATAAAATTAGTGCAGTGGAAAAAGAGTGCAATGAAAAAATTGGTCAGTTAGAAAAGGAGCTTAAAAAGGTAACTGAAGAAAACAACACTTTAAAAATAAGAATTGAACAAATGCAAGTGAATGACTCAATGAGACTTCAAGAATCAGTCAAACAAAAACAAAAAAATGAAAAATTAGAAGAAAATATGAAATATCTCCTAGGAAAAACAACTGACTTGGAAAATAGATCTAGGAGAGACAATCTAAGAATTATTGGACTTCCTGAAAGCCATGATGAAAAAAAGAATCTAAACACTATCTTCCAGGAAATCCTGAAAGAAAACTGCCCTGAGATTGTAGAATCAAAGGGCAAAATCACCATTGAAAGAATTCACCGATCACCTCCTGAAAGAGACCCCAAAATTAAAACCCCAAGGAATATTGTGGCTAAATTTCAGGACTATAGCACCAAGGAACAGATTCTGCTAGCAGCTAGAAAGAAACAGTTCAAATACCGAGGATCAATAATTAGAATCACACAGGATCTGTCAGCCTCCACATTGAAGGATTGAAGGGCCTGGAACCAGATATTCCGAAGGGCAAAGGAACTTGGATTACAGCCAAGAATAACCTATCCAGCTAGAATGAGCATTATCCTCCAGGGAAGAAGATGACCATTTTCCTTTTTAAAAAAGCGAAAGCGGATATCAGATTGGATTAAAAATCAGAATCCCACAGTATGTTGTCTACAAGAAACACATCTAAAACATAGTGAGTGACACATATAGGATGAAGGTAAAAGGCTGGAGCAGAACCTATTATGCTTCAGGTGAACAAAAAAAAGCAGGGGTAGCAATCCTTATCTCAGATCACGTAAAAGCTAAGATAGATCTAATCAAAAGAGATAAGGAAGGAAACTATATTTTATTAAAGGGTACCATAGATAATGTAGCAATATCTATACTAAATATATACGCACCAAGTGCAATAGCATCCAAATTCCTAGGGGAGAAATTAAGAGAGATGCAAGAGGAAATAGATAGCCAAACTATACTAGTGGGGGATCTCAACCTTGCTCTCTCAGAATTAGATAAATCAAACCACAAAATAAACAAGAAAGAAACTAGGGAGATAAACCAATTGTTAGAAAAGTTAGGTATGATAGATTTATGAAGAAAGTTGAATGGAGACAGTAGGGAGTTTACTTTTTTCTCAGCAGTCCATGGAACCTACAAAAATTGACCATGTGTTAGGGCATAAAAACCTCAAAATCAAATGCAGAAAGGCAGAAATAGTAAATGCATCTTTTTCAGATCATGATGCAATAAAAATCACATGCAATATAACGCCAGGAGAAAATAAACCAAAAGTTAATTGGAAATTAAATAATCTAATCCTGAAGAATGAATGGGTGAAAGAGCAAATCATAGACACAATCAATAATTTCATCCAGGAGAATGACAATAAGGAGACAAAATACCAAAATTTGTGGGATACGGCCAAAGCGGTTATAAGGGGCAATTTTATATCTCTAGATGCTTACTTGCATAAAATAGAGAAAGAAAACATCAATGAATTGGGTTTATTATTAAAAAAACTAGAAAAAGAACAAATTAAAAACCCTCAATTAAATACCAAATTGGAAATTCTAAAAATAAAAGGAGAAATTAATAAAATTGAAAATAAGAAAACCATTGAATTAATAAATAAAACTAAGAATTGGTTCTATGAAAAAACCAACAAAATAGATAAGCCTTTAGTTAATTTGATAAGAAAAAGGAAAGAGGAAAATCAAATTGTTAGTCTCAAGAATGATAAGGGAGAACTTTTCTCCAATGAAGAGGAAATTAGAGCAATAATTAGGAGTTACTTTGCCCAACTTTATGCCAGTAAGTTTGATAATCTAAATGAAATGGAGGAATATCTACAAAAATATAGATTGCCCAGGTTAACAGAAGAGGATATAAATTATTTAAATAGCCCCATATTAGAAAAAGAAATAGAACAAGCTATTAACCAACTCCCTAAGAAAAAATCTCCAGGGCCAGATGGATTTACATGTGAATTCTACCAAACATTCAAAGAACAATTAATTCCAATACTATACAAACTATTTGAGAAAATAGGGACAGAAGGTATACTGCCAAATTCCTTCTATGAGACTGATATGGTGCTGATAGCTAAACCAGGTAAGGTGAAAACAGAGAAAGAAAACTATAGACCAATTTCCTTAATGAATATTGATGCAAAAATTTTAAATAAGATATTAGCAATGAGATTACAGAAAGTCATTCCCAGGATAGTACACTATGACCAAGTAGGATTTATACCAGGGATGTAGGGCTGGTTCAATATCAGGAAAACTATCAGCATAATTAATTATATTAATAACCAAACTAACAAAAACCATATGATTATCTCAATAGATGCAGAAAAAGCATTTGATAAAATCCAACACCCATTCCTGTTAAAAACACTAGAGAGTATAGGAATAAATGGGCTTTTTCTTAAAATGATCAGTAGCATCTATTTAAAACCATCAGCAAGCATCATATGTAATGGAGACAAACTAAAACCATTCCCAATCAGATCAGGAGTGAAACAAGGCTTCCCATTGTCACCATTACTATTTAATATTGTATTAGAAATGTTAGCTTTGGCAATAAGAGAAGAAAAAGAGATAAAAGGAATCAGAGTAGGTAATGAAAAAACCAAATTATCACTCTTTGCAGATGACATGATGGTATACTTAGAGAACCCTAGAGACTCAACTAAAAAACTACTAGAAACAATTCACAACTTTAGCAAAGTGGCAGGATTCAAAATTAATCCATATAAATCATCAGCATTTTTATACATTACCAACAAAGTTCAGCAAGAGATACAAAAAGAAATTCTATTTCAAATAACAGATGATAGGATAAAATATTTGGGAATCTATCTGCCAAGGAAAAGTCAGAAACTATACGAAGTAAACTACAAAACACTTTCCACACAAATAAAATCAGACCTAATCAATTGGAAAAACATTAAGTGCCCATGGGTAGGCAGAGCGAACATAATAAAAATGACAATACTACCCAAACTAATCTACTTATTTAGTGCCATACCAATCAAACTCCCAAGAAATTATTTTACAGATCTAGAAAAAATAGTAGCAAAGTTCATTTGGAAGAACAAAAGGTCAAGGATTTCAAGGGCATTAATGAAAAAAAAGGCAGATGAAGGTGGCCTTGCTGTACCAGATCTAAAACTATATTATAAAGCAGCGGTCATCAAAACTGTTTGGTACTGGCTAAGGAATAGAGCAGTCGATCAGTGGTACAGGATAGGTTATCAGGACAATCTAGGCAATAACCTTAACAATTTAGTGTTTGATAAATCCAAAGACCCCAGTTTTTGGGATAAGTACTCACTATTCGGCAAAAACTGCTGGGAAAATTGGAAACTAGTGTGGAAGAAATTAGGGCTTGACCCATACGTAACACCACATACCAAAATAAGATCTAAATGGGTTCATGAAATGGATATAAGGAGTGATTTTGTAAACAAATTAGAGGAATGTAATATAGTTTACTTCTCAGACCTGTGGAGAAGGAATAAATTTATGTCCAAAGAAGATCTGGAACTCCTAATTGAACACCAGATAGATAATTTTGATTATATTAAGTTAAAAAGTTTCTGTACAAATGAAACTAATGCAGACAAGATTAGGAGGGAAGCATCAAATTGGGAAATCATCTTTACATTTAATGGTTCTGATAAAGGCCTCGTTTCTAAAATATATAGAGAATTGTCTCATATATATATAAGAATTCAAGCCACTCTTCAAAAGATAAGTGGTCAAGGGATATGAACAGACAATTTTCAGATGATGAAATTAAAACCATCTCTAGTCATATGAAAAGTTGCTCCAAATCACTATTGATCAGAGAAATGCAAATTAAGACAACCCTGAGGTACCACTACACACCTGTCAGATTGGCTAAAATGTCAGGAAAAGATAACGATGAATGTTGGAGGGGATGTGGGAAAACTGGGACACTAATACATTGTTGGTGGAACTGTGAATGGATCCAACCATTCTGGAGAGCAACTTGGAGCTATGCTCAAAAAGTTATCAAACTGTGCATACCCTTTGACCCAGCAGTGTTTCTACTGGGCCTATATCCCAAAGAGATCTTAGAAGAGGGAAAGGGACCCACATGTGCAAGAATGTTTGTGGCAGCCCTTTTTGTAGTGGCTAGAAATTGGAAACTGAAGGGATGCCCATCAATTGGAGAGTGGCTGAATAAATTATGGTATATGAATGTTATGGAATATTATTGTTCTGTAAGAAATGACCAGCAGGATGATTTCAGAGAGGCCTGGAGAGACTTGCATGAACTGATGCTGAGTGAAACGAGCAGAATCAGGAGATCATCATACACAGCAACAACAGTATTACATGATGATCAATTCTGATGGACATGGCTCTCTGCAACAAAGAATTGTCTCAAACCAGTTCCAGTTGTTCACTGAAGAAAACCATATACACCCAGAGAGAGGGATATGAAATATGGACCACAACATAACATATTCATGATCTCTATTGACATTTGCTTGCATTGTGTTGCCTTTCTCTGATTTTCTTTTTTTTCTTGTAGATAGGATTTTTCTTGTATAACTTGTCAAGTAATTCAACATTATTAACATGTCATGGACTTCCTGCCATTTAGGGGAGGGGGGGGGGTTGGGGTAAAATTTGTAATGGAAAGCTTTGTAAAGATCAATGCTGGGGAACTACCCATACATATGTTATACAAATAAAAAGCTTTAATAAAAAAAAAATAAAACATTAAAAAAAAAAAAAGAAGAAGGAGGCTAGAGATGTTTAGCCTGGAGGAGAAAAGACTTGAGGAGGAGAAGGACATGATAGTTATCTTCAATTTTTGAGAAGTAGAGAAAGTATTTGATTGGTCTGCTTTGTAGCTCATAACCAGGGTCAGCTGGTATAAGTGGTATGATTAACTTATGCCTCCCCATCTCCATGAAAAACTATCTTTCCTCAAGATAAAGACAAGTGCCATCTCTTAGAAGAATTCTTTTTCTAATTAAACCCAATTTATTAGTGCCTCCTTTCCCCTCCCTATGTGTTTATTTTGTGAAAACCTTGTAATTTCTTCTTAGTTAACATACTGTGTCTCCCTTTTAGCTCTTGGGTATAGAGATTTTACTTTTACTTTTGAATTGTAATCCTATATCCTAATTGAGTACCAGGAACATAATAGGAGCTTAATAAATGTTTTCTATATTGATGTAAAGAAAATTTCCTAAAAATTAAAGCTATCCAGAAGTAGAATGGGTTGTCTCAGGAAGTCATGAGTTCGCTTCACTTGAGGTCTCCTAGCAGAGCTTCAGTTGACCAATATTTTAAGAGAGAATTCTTTGGATATCGCTAGGACTAGATAGCTTTTGATGTCTCAACTAACTCTTGAGATTCTGTAATTCTTTGATTTCACTTTGTCTATATTAGATTTACTATTTTTAGCATTAGGTGTTGTAATAATGTTTGTACAGAACTTTTTACTTTACTTTGTATATATGCAGAATTTACTCCTTAAATATTGACTTTTAAAATACCCGTATACTAAGGGTAGACAAATGGTACCAGAAAAAGGGAGATTAGAAGAATTAACCCTATTTAACATTCCCATCTGGGCACACACACACACACCCCTTATTCTTTTTGAAGTTCAAAAATACAGTTAGAAATAAAATCATGGTTCTGTGAAGAAGGTAAAAAATGTCATATAAGGATATTGTCACTAATGAAATGAACTTGTTTTTTAAGGTGTAGTTCTCATTCTCTTCACTAAAGTTTAGATTTTGTTTTGTCCTCACTGACTTCTCCCAGTTTAAATCTTATAATTTTCTTTTCCAATTTCTCTCTCTCTCTCTCTCTCTCTCTCTCTCTCTCTCTCTCTCTCTCT